>JAXGGA010006688.1:0-68058 GCA_038373865.1 Uloborus plumipes
ACAACAGAGTTAAAGGGGGACAAAGTCAAAATTGACACGATGGGAGCAGGCCGCCCCAACAGACATTCCAACTGATGTGAAGCTAACTCTAGCAAAATGTCTATTGCTAGGACTCCTATGGGGGTTTCCTGGAGACAAGCAAGAGTTTAAAGCCTTATTCAAGACTTTGCTTTCGCTAATGGGTTGCACGCCCGATTTAAAAATGAAAAATCAGGTGATGACTGGCACATTAGTTTCATGAAGCAATATTTGAACATTTCTCTAAAAAAACCAGAACTCTTACGAAAATCTAGAAAGAAAGCCAGAGATCCCTTCCTGGTATATCATTTTTATGATGAAGTCAAAGAATACATTGAAAAACCAAGGTAAGCCAGGGAGGAAAAGCATGTTTATATCTACCCCATGCTCTGTGGGGTAGTTATGAACAACTGGGGTAATTAAGGACAAGAGTTTTAAAAAGCACGCAGCAGCTAAAACATTAAAAAACTGTCGCACAGTGTAGTAGAGGAGTAAATAATTGCTTCTGATTGGGGTCTAGATTTTTAAGTAGGACATGGTGCTGCAGAGCGCAGTTAGCGTGTGAAAGTGTAAAAGTTTGTTCATAATTACCCCACTTGACCCTACTTCCTCTCTCCTGTATTTGTCATTTCTTCGTGTGAATATGTTGTTGTGCTATGAATGGTTGGCTAGCGAAAAACATAATTTTAATTTAAGACGTCAAACTTTAAATGAATACCAGGCGTTGGATGCTAAATGCTTATTTTATTATTTTTCTTATCAGTTTTATGAAAAAATTTAAAAATAATGTGCATATTATTTCAATAAATAAATAATACACCTACGTATATGCTAAATTATAAACGATTGAGCAATTTAATTTTTCATGGAAAGTTAAATCCAGAGTACATCATATGTCTTACCGGCTTAAATTACCAAAACTTTTCAATTATTTCTCGGGCATTGGGGTCAATAGAATGAAATGAGCAATATGAAACTCGAATAAGAAGACCGACGACAATTTCCAAATAAATGTTGCAGAATATTTCATTATGTAAACATTAACGAATTGAACGTTCGAAGCTCGCATTGTATTGCACTCTACTCAACTTAATGCATTGTAGACCCTAAGGCGGATGAGATCTCTAGAAAGCTTGCACACATCATCTAGTCTTAGGAAACTTAACAGTTGTCGAAGTTTTAGAATAATTTCTGTTTCGAGCCAAGATTCCATCAGTTAGAACAGAAAATTGCTTCCGGGTTCCTAATTAGGACTGTTTGTAGAGTAGGAAGCTGAGATTATGGAAATGTAAATCCATCGAAAATATTAAAGTTTGTGTAAAGTTATCGTTGCTCGTGAGAAATTTAATGAGTGGGGATGTAAAGTTTATAAGTTTTGATTATTGCAGTGGATAAAAATATTCTAAGCAGATAAACGTTAAACTTCAGCGCATTTGGTTGGGAAGTAGTGGAGGTGAAATAGGCAGTATTTTAAAGACTTGTAATTGAAAATTTGTGCAAATGAAAATTTTAAGCAGAAAATCATTTATCGTAATTTAAGGAAAATAGTTGTAGTGAATTCTTTTATTGCAATTTAAGTCCGGTAAAATGCAGGGGAATTGCAGTTGGATAAGTCTTTATAAGTTTTTTCTCAAAGAATGAGAAAATATCGCTTTCATCGCATTAAAAAAAGGAAAAAAGAACAGATGCAGATTACATATTTCCGAACAGGTAAAGATGAAAAAATAAATAAATAAATAAATAAATAAATAAAATATAAAAGAAGCAACACGACGTCTGAGGTAAAAAACGAAAACAAATAGCAAGTTGTAATTGTTAAAAAGAAAATAATAATAATTAAACAAATAAATGAAATAGAATGAAAATGAAAATATGTCTGTGTGTGTACTTCTTCGCCACTGGGGCCGGTGGAGGTCCAGGAATGTGAAGCACCGGCCCCAACCTTGGCGAAGAAGCACACACACAGACATATTTGCAATTCGTCATGGCAAAACTTGAATTCAAGATGTCAAAATTGAAATTTATTTTTATTTTATGTTTTAATTTATTTTCTTTTTCTTTTATTTTTCTTTTTATTTATTTTTATTTGTTTTAGCTGAAAAAGGGACTGCACGACGTTTGAGGTTCGAAAAGAAAGAAATAGCAATTTATCATTGTCAATAGGTGAAGAAATACAATATTAGCTCTGATATGACTAAGATAATACTTAAAACATAGACAGAGAGACAAATCTGTAACTTTTAGTGTATTTTAGTAGACATTAATAATATTAATTCTCATACTTTCTTCACTAAATATTTACTGACTACTTTTCTTCATGTCTCCTGGATTATTTCAGTGAGAGTAATGTTTTCTTAAATTAATGTAGTGTCGTATAATGTTCAGTTTCTCTTTATTAGTATCCGTATAAGCAGTATTTTTGTAGCATTTAGTAATATGGATCATTTGAACTCTTTACTTCTTTTGGGAGGCAGTATTTGTTTTTAATAAAGTCAATGGGAACCTTAGATTTGATTTAAGTTGAAACATGTTTTATAGTATTTTTAAGTTGGATTATATTCAGTGCGAACCTTTCCCACAACAATTTATACCGTATTGATCCCAAAGGGACACGATTTAGAAGGAATTATTGAAATTGTATTTTTTTTTAAATAAGCGAAAAACAAAGCGTTTTATTTTTGATAGGTGTAGAATAAAAAATAATTGAAGATAAATTCATATCTCAATCATCATTCGCCTCAGAAGTAAAATTGTTTGTATCTGTTTCCTTTAACACAAAAAGCCAAACATTTTATATATATTTTATTATTTTGCATAAGAATTCGTAAATAATATCTTATTAGAGTAATATTAATTGCAGAAAAAGTTGGTCATTAAGTACTACATATTGTAAAACTGGTTAGACGTGCCTACCAACCTATTGCCATTTTAGCCATTCAAATTTTTACCACTATAATTATTAAGAATATTATAGGCTGCTTTTGTGTTACTTAGCACTATTTTTATGGGGAAAACTTAGGAATGCATTCGGACTCATTCTTTTGTTTTTGGACTTTTGATGCAAATGTTTTATTTTGAGATTTATTGTTTCTTTTATTTTATTGATTGAAAGGTAGGAGGTTTCTCGGAGGCGATATTGTTAACGTGTTTGGAACTGTTAAAAGGTACACTTCTAGTAACAAAGCTCCTTTTTTGTTCACGTTCTCAACAAAAGTATCAATGCGAATGAACTCGTTAAAGAAGTTTTCCAAGGAAATCAAGTTTTCCGTAGAGCTCACTTGAAATTTGTTTTTGAACCGTTTAGAGTTAAATAAAAAGTTCAAATTAAAAAAGGAATAGTTATAGTAAAGCATCCTACAAATAACTATACAGAGAAAGTTTATTTTAAAATGTTATAATTTTTTCAAACATTAGAAAAAGGTTGACCTACAGAATAAAGCCCACTTCATAAGAAACTTTTTAAAAAAACTTAAACATATTTTTTAAGTATTTTACTTTTGACTTTTAATGACACAAACGATATTTTTACATAAAATTAACCCATTTTTTTAAATTCTTTCTTCCATTTAATGTACCCCTATTTTATTTACTTTTAAAGGAGTTGGCTAAAAAGAGCATTTGAGTCTCTTAACTACTCTTTAGAAGGCGTTGGGAAAAATACACTATTCCTCCTGAAACATAAAAGAAGTTCTTATTCCCTCATGTCAGGATTCGATAAAAGACATATTCACCAGAGAAATACTGAATTTCAAATCCTATTCACCAATGAGAGTAACAGATGATTCTAAAAAAGGCATTTAACTTTTATTTGAACTAGATTCATCTACGAAAAATTGAGGTACTGATCTTTTATTCAATAGTTTAAAAATATGCATGCATCATTAACTCCTTGATACGTTTTATGAATTGCAGCTAATTTTTAGGCTGCAAATACTTATTAACTACAGGGTGCTTCAGAAAGAACTCCTTAACTTTTTATGATATAACAGTGAATCACAGTTGAAAGTTACAGAAGTGAGACAAGTAGCATATTGTATAAACAGGCTTAGAATTTGCTATGCACAAGTATTGAGAACTAGCTTTAATATTGGACATTATAGAGCACTGCAGTCAAAAATGTCTTTTAAAATAGTGAATAAAAATGTGCTTATTGAAAATATGTAAAATAAGTTGACAATGCTTTTCTATATGGTCTCCTTTTACTACAGTAATATGAGGTAACTGATAGATAGAAGTCAAGCCGACAAGACATTTTTCGCAAGGCAAATCGCATTGTAATGTCTAAAAAATATTTTACTAAAATAGATCCATCAGTTTCAATTTATTTCCTTTCTTAGTTATGAATTTCTTTAGTGCATAGCATACTAAGATTGAGGCCCAGTAGCTCAGTTGGTAAGAGTGTCCTGCTAATGACGCGAAGGTTATGGCATGGTATATCGCAGCATTACAGTATTTTTATAGTATTCTTTAAATGTGAGCGTGTGTGTTTCTTTTTTCAAAAGTATAATAATATTTTCAATATATTTTCCCCTCTATCAGTAAAAATGCGAACAAGCCACATTTCTGCTGTTGTACTAGCTACAGAAGAAAGTAAAAACATGTGAGTTTTAAAATCTTAGCAGTAATTTTGACTTATTTCCAAGCTTTGTTGATTTCATCGCTATCTAAGAATGCGTTTCTTTCACATCGGCTTCTATTTTTCCCTCAAAGGAACTTAAATTTGGTGTAAAAATTAGAAATTTCTTCTCAGTTAAATTCAAATAATATTTTTAAATCTCACTTATGAATAGTAAAATTTATTCCAAACCTTTTCTTGCTTGGAAGTTCTTTTGTCTAAAATAATTACTTCTTACTTTTTACTCCAGACGATTTGATGTTGGCATTGTGAACTGCACTAAAAATATGCTCCAAGACTTGTTCTTTTTACGAGTCAAAGGCAAATTTGCGCCTAATTAATGAAGCAGAAAAGTAAATGAATACTGAAAATATTCAAATGAAAGTGATAAAGAAATTATTCAATAAAAAATCTGATGAAGTCACGCAATTTCATCTTCCTTTGTTTGCGCTGTTTGGCTCTAAGCTATGTTTTTTTCACATAATAACCATGAACGGTTTTACTTATTTCTTTTAAATAAACACAAAATGCAAATTACCTGATATTTACAATCCAGTAGGAGTAAAAACAAGGGCAAAATTTCATGGTAAATTACACTTTCTTCTTTGATGCTTGTTGATAGGATGATGATCTTTGATATTGCTACAGTTATTTGTAAAATAATCTCAGTGAAGATTTTTGATATGAAACTAAATGTTCAACCGATTGTTAGGAAGAGTCTCAACTCTGGATTTTTTTCTGAATAGTTCTCATTTTCGATCTTGCACTAGATAATTCTTTAAAAATTTGCTTATGTATTCTTTTCATTTCAAAGTTTTTTGTCAGTTCTCATTGCAACTGAATTTTTAATTTCAAAAAGGATTCAAGTCGAAAAATTAAAAGTTTTAGAGGAGGCATAAAAAACTGTAGAAGCATTTGACTGGTTAAAGCAGTTCTTTTTGTTACCTTATCGAAAACTGCATTTTATAATAAGACCAAATAGTATCCTTGATGGAAAAGTTGAAGAAGAAAATCAGCACTACAGCCTTCTCAGATAAGTCCGTCTCGACATTCCTCCACGGATTTTGGTTGTTTCTGTAGTAAAACGGCATTATTTAATGAACGTTCTTTAAAACAATAAAAATACAAAAAACATGTTTACACTTTAATTTATTGTTACGCATATGATTACACTGTCATAAAGATACAGCCCCTTTCCATAATGTTTTCATTAAAGACCTTCATGGACGTTCAGCTTTCATGCCGCATCTGTCGGCTACTGTTGCTTGCTTTGCATCGAAAACCCATCAGTATGCATTGTCTGAACGTTTTTAATGCCTTCGAGCTTAAGACAATTGCCGGCAGTTTAAAGGAGTAACAAGGAAATGCTTCAATAGTAGTAATATTTGGACAACACACTATTGATAGGATAATCTTTTAAAGAAGCAACTTTAAAGCTACAACTGTGTTTGTTTAACTAATTCCTTGGATAATCAACTAATTGGGATTTAACTGCATAATGAATGTAACCCTACAACAGCAAAATGGACATGGCCAACTGAGCTGAATTATTTTTTCTCTGTGATAACCCTTCTTCGTAAATTCTTCTGTTAATCTTTGGTGAGTACTGGCCGCTTTACAAATGGCAATTCGCTAATCATGTGCTCTGGTATCAGCAACAACCTTTAGTTTTTCAGAGGAAAAAATTTTCACATTCAAAATAGTTGCCAATAAATGGATCGTATAAGACTTCCCCAGCTTATCAGGGTTGAAGTTAAACTTTAAATAGACAAGACTGAAAAATAAACTTTACCTTTTTTTTCTCAAATTTTAACCATAACACTTTTCCGAGAATGGCATTGCCTTTAAGTTATGTCTGTACTACGATTTGAAAGTCCATGACGACATAATATGTTAATGTTTTGACAGATGTTGTGCTGTCTTGATTTTTTATAGAATATCATTCTTGATTTCCCGAGTGAAGTCTCGGTGATTAGTTTCTTAAAAGATCAGAATTTTTAAAAGAATATAATTCTACAAGGCACATAATTTCTTAATCACATTATCATTTTTTCTTTTTTTTTGTGAAAATGTCGAGTTTTGATGCGAATAAGCGTCATTTGTTTGAGATTTACATCTGCTTTTGATTTTCAAAAAAATGCAGATTTTTGTATAATTTAAAGATATCTGCAGAAAAAATGGAGATATCCGTTAGTTAAGATTTTCTTGAAATGAAGAAATATTATGTTAATTAAGATTTTGAAAGCATTATTAAATAGGAAAATAGTAATTGCAGCATGAAAGATTATTTTGGTGCGTAACATCAATAACAAAAACAAGAAAGATCAAAATGTAAAAAGAGTTTATCTTCTGTACCCGGTTCCCAAAAGTGAGCGTGTTAGCATTTGTACATATATGCATGTTTTAAATCTGCCAGTAAAAGACTGATTTTGCTTTTTTTAGACTGATGTCAGACTCATTTCCATCTCTAGCACATGTTTACCGAAAAATGGTATCTTTATTTTATGCAAACTAATGAGCAACAAAGAAATGTACTTCCTTAGAATATAAAATTATTTAACGCTGCCTACCATGAATAAAAAACCACTTTCTAGAAGTTCTTTTGTATCCGATTTTTGCAAAAGTTTCTTTTTCAGTTTTACAAATTGTTGAAGCTTTATTCGGCAGAGGAAGTTGTTTCCTTGACTTGCATAAGAACGAACAAGGGTTAGAGAGCCATTAATGAAGACGGAACGTAAATATGGCCCTTAAAATTGCTCTGAAATAATCATGACAGCTGTTCTAAAGAATGTTTAGAGTGGTATGAGAAGAAGAGTTTTGTTTCTGTTACAGCAGGATGCTACATTTCACGAATACTAACAAAGAAACATTTCTGCGTTTTGCTTCAGTGTCGATAAAAATATCTAAGTGCATAGAGGGTATTGTTTGAGAATGAATGTCAATACTGAAACAAAATGTGAGCTCGAGAAATTGCTTCAATTTCTTTCATTCCAGCTAAAATGCTTTCTGCTTGAGCAGTTTGTGATTGGTTTATTAATAAATATATTACAAAGGGGAGTGCCATTTAAGTGTAGAAGATAGTACTTACATTGTGAAATAAAACTTTTCCGAAAAGAAAAATAGAAGTAAGAAATTTCAAAAAGTAGGAAATCGTGAGTTCCAGTTCCTTATAGCTCATTTATTAGACGTTAGCACAAGGCCACAAACGATAGTCAAATCCCCAATATCGGGGGAAGGAGGGGTGGGAGGGGGCCAGATCAGTACTTTGTAAAATTAAGAATAAGAACTTTAGCTGTAAAATCATTTACATCCACTCATTGTCTTATTACATGAATATAAAAGAAGAAACAACGTCATAATTGGCACTTATTAAGGAAACTGTTCAAACTGTTACTATTTTTTAAACATTCCTTTTACTTTATTTTTGCAAGCTGTTTCCACTTCCATACATATTAAGAAGTTATTAGACGAGCAAAAGCGCTATCTTGTCCTACACGTGACATCTTTATATTTACTTTGAAAATGTGTGATGAGCAAAACTTTTTACCAAAGAAATTACCGGTGTATTTAGGTTTCTAAGGTGAAAAATATTTGCTTATTACATTTTTCAATAATAATTTTTACGTGCAACTTAGTGCCCCTCGTGTGGAAAAAAATAACTGAATTTCTGTGCAATTTCCCCTATATGTTCCTTTTTGAAATTGAGACTAAAAATAACTAGTAGGAAAGCAAAATTTATATTTAATCAAATTGCAGAAACCTATTTGGAGAATATTCTGATCGAATAAAGAACTCTAAAACTGATGCCCAAAAGTGTTTTCCTTAAATGGTAGGTAAATTTCATAAAGATATATATATATATATATATATATATATATATATATATATATATATATGTTATATAATACTAATAATAATAATAATATATAAAAGAGATAATATTTTTTTTTCTTGATAAATCTTACAAGTGCTTTCACTAAGCCAACACATTTATAATTTTCCGCCCTGATTATTATGTATGCATGAAATTATGCGCACAATTTAATCCAATTTGTCCCACGTGTGAAAGTGGAATCACCCTATACTAGTACAAAAAGCGCTTCGGCAATTACTTTACCAAACTTCCGCCTGTAACATTCTCTTGTTTTAACGCATTCATAAAAGGATAGAAAAACTTTACAAGTACAAAACATGCATAAAAAACTATCTTTTTACGGTATTTTGATGTGTCCTTGTCTATTCAAATCAAAATATACATAAAGTGAAAAATAAGATCAATTTACCTAGGGTTCAATTTGAATGTATCACTCACTTTTGATTTGAATAAAAAGACAGTCACACTACTTTCTCTCGATCCAAACTCCTAAACTGATGCATAAACTAATCGTTGAAAATATCGGAATGTAAGATTTTTTTTTTACAAAAATTCCAACCCTTTTATTTTAAAACTTTATTTATTTAAAAGACGTGTTATTCTTCAGGATAAAAAAAATGCTTTTTGAACAAAATTTTCTCCAAATGTCTAATGTGCAAGCAGTGTGAAGTGCGAAAATGAATACGCACGCAAAATGGGTGTTATAAACCTGAAGATTCACACTTGCTTTTAAGTTACGTAAACATCGCTGTCAATTCCCAAATGCAAAAGTTGCATCATGTGAGTGCTACGCAACAAAAATACTATCCGAGAGAGTGTTTCTTCGGGAAAAAAAAATTTGTTTCGAGATGATGAAATTAAAATAACACAGTATATTTTACAATAAAAAAGTGATAAAAATGATTGTGTTTTAAATAACGGCGAAAAAAAAACAGATCTGCCGTGGGCAGGTAAAGGGCAGTAACTGCAAATTTTTCGATTTTCATTTTTTTGCATTTTTGAAATCTATGTTACATTAGTTTTATGGTACAAGCATCTTTTTTTGGTTTCCGGTGAAAAAAAACTGTTTTTGAACCAATGGTAATTAGCAGTAACTGCATTTTTCGTTGCTGTGGGCAGGTAAACGGCAGTATCTGCATGTCTGCAGGATGAACATAATATGAATCGCTATGCAAAACTTGCATCAAGCCGCAAAAACCGTTTTCCTTTGTAATTAAGCTAAGCGAAAGTAGGGGTGCCCTAATGGGAGGTCACGGGAGGTCATTGGTTGCACTTAAATGTTCCCAAGGGGGTGTTTTATTACTTTTGGGGGTGAATCAGTGTTAATATCAAAGCAGACTTAAGTGATATAAATTGGCGTTACCACTTGGCGATATATCGCCAACCTTTTAGTCGCCAAGTGCTTGTCGCCAACTTGGTGACATATCGCCAAATTGGCGACAAATTTGGCGAAAAAATTATTTTATGAGTTTGGATTCAATTTAGCGCTATTGGCGGTATTTTGCGAAAAATCCACTGAATGATGCTAAAATCGGCGATATTTAGAAAATTAATTGTTGTAAATCATTTTTTGCTTTGTTTCGTAGTACATTTGGGGCGTAAATGTCTGAATTGTCATCTTGCTCATTGCAAGCATTATTTTAACACTTAAGACATCTACTAAAAAAATTTACACGTAAAAGGAAGTAGTGTGGGGTCCATACCAGATTTTTTTCTTTCAAATAAAGTTTCTCTCCACTAGCAGACAATATTTTTCACGATTTCAAAGATACACAAGCCAAACTTGGCAGACGACAAACAAAAATGCAGCAATGAAATGATTTTATTTACATTGTTTTGTTTTCTTTTAATTACAGTTGCTTTCATACTAACAGACGATAGTTTTTGCAGTTTAATCCCTAGCTGTTGCATTTTTAATAGTACTATGAAAAAAATCGTCAGCACAACAAGCATTTCAAGCGCTCTTTTTCTCAAAGTGATTTCTTGTTTTGATGCAAAGTACAAAGCATTAACTGATTTGTAGTAATTTTAAAACATCTGGTGTGCACGCCACACTACTTCCTTTTACGTTTAAATTCCATAATAAATGCCTCAAGTGTTAAAATAGTGCATTAGAGTGAGCAAGATAACAATTCAAACATTTACACCCCTAGTTTGTGACGAACCAATGCAAAATAATGTTTTACAATGATTTATTTTCTAAATATCGCCGATTTTAACATGATTCAGTGAATTTTTCGCAAAATGTGCCCAATAGCGCCAAATTGAATCCAAATTAAAAAAAAAAAAAAAATCATTTTTTCGCCAAATTTGTCGCCAACTTGGCGACAAACACTTGGCGACCAAAAGTTTGGCGATATATCGCCAAGTGGTTGCACCAAATCATATCACTCAATCTGCATTGAAATTAACATTGATTTACCCCACAAAGGGGTAAAAGACCCCCTTGGGAACATTCGAATGCAACCACAAGGGGAGGTGCACAACGACCACCCTCAGAGCCTACATATCAAACTAGAAGCTTCTACGGCATATAGTTTTTGAGTTATGCGACATACATACATACGCACATACATACAAACATACATACATACATACGCACATGCATACGTACATACAGACGTCACGAGAAAACTCGTCGTAATTAACTGCGGCATGGTCGAAAAGGATATTTCGGCTGTTTATATGTTAGTAGGTACATATGCATGTGCTGATAGGTCGAAAAGACTACTCAACATTCATTCGGGGGTGAGCAAAATCAAAATTTAGACTGAATTTTGAGTGAAATTTTCTTTGTGATCACAATACTTCCTTTACTGAGTAAAAGGAAGTAAAAATGGCTGAAGAATCATCAAGTTTTGCTTCATATTTTCCATAATACAATACAGTTCATTATATTTTTTAATTATATTTTGCGTTCGTTTATATTAAATCTATATCAAGTGGATACACGGTATTCATGTATATTTTTAAATGAAACATATCATTCACAATGCAATACTATATTTCGTAATAATATATCTACTCCGCATGTTGTCGAATATGTAAATACTGGACATTTAGTAGCATACTGTGCAGTTACTGCCGACTGCCAGTCAATTCCGCATGACAATTAGAGTGAAAAGGGCAGGTAAACGGCAGTATCTGCTTTACCTCTCTATGAGCTTGCAAAATCAAAATTCAATCGATTACCCAAAAAATATATCGGTATAAACATATAGTATCGCCTATGTTCGAAGTTCAATGTTTTATTGATCTTTGTGGGAAATCAAAAACGCGTTTCTTCAATTATCTCGAAAACTCATTTTTGCAGATACTGCCGTTTACCTGCCCAGGTCTAATTGCTCTTTGGGTGTGTGTTTTTTATTGCACCAGATCGTTAGAAATTTCGAACCTACGAAGTTTGTTGGATTAGAAAGTCTTTCAAAATCTTATAGTGAAAAAATATTCTGATCCAAGATTTTTTATTACCATCTATTGTACATCTTTATATATTAATTTCCTCTGTATGTGCATTTTTCATCGAACTCCAAACAGCTGGACTGATTTTGTGAAATTTAGTGTGTATGTGTGATTAAGTTAGTTGGAGAATGTTTTAGAGTCACAATTTGATAGAGTAGAAAATGGTTTTTTAATTCATTTATTCATTTAGTCGCTGAATTGTTTTCAGTTTTCTAAGGCTTTCCTTAAAAAAAAAAATCGTTATTTATAATCGTTATCGTCCTCTCTTCTCCGTGTCGAGAGGCAGTTTTGAGTAAATACCTATCACTTTTGGTTTTTCGTCCGATTTTTTAATAATGCTGTTCAGCCAAACCATAAAATAATGCTTTTTTTTTTTTTTTTTACACCGGAGTGAATATTCAGGCTTTTAATATGATATGTTTTCAAAACGAGCTTAGTTTTATTTTCGAGCAAATTAGTTACCTAAGCAATCTGTTTTTTTATTTCATTCGTTTATTAGTAGATTGTCCATTGCATCATTATTTTCACAAGTTATGAAAATGTGTGTGAAGTAACATTAAAGTGCAGGCTTGAATGATATTGCAAATCATAAATGAACCATTCATACCTTCTAAAAATGAATTAAGTATTATGCAAAATATTATATTTCGGTCAACAATAACTATAAATACCTCAAATAAAAAAAGAAAATTATTTCAATAAATTATTGCAAATTTGCAAATAGATAAATTTTTCAGAAAAATGAGTATTTTTTAAAGTAAATAAAACAGCAACTATATATATAAAGGTCAAGTAAATTTTTTTTGTATTAGTTTAAAAAAATAAATCTGGTCACACTATTCCCTTGCAATTTGGGACATACTTTTGGTTTAAAGTGCAATAACAACCTTTATGATTGAAATTTGAGATATAATTCTGATCTCATGTTGAACTTACAACCCTTATGCTTAAAAATGGTACATACCTCTTTTTCAATTGTTTTAAAAGTTAAGAATATAGTTAATAGAACATTTTAAATAGAAAAATACACGTTCTAAATAAATGGTTATTATCTAGAACAACAATACAGTTGTTTTAGGAAAAAAATGTATTAGTAGAAATATGAAAAACGGTTGAAACAAAAATGAGTATTGATTCACAAAAGTTTTTAGCCTGCGGTTAAAAAAGAATCCACGGGAATAAATAAGGATGAGAAACGAAAAATACTTGAAATGAAAGTAAGAATTTGATGAGTTGGTTGGAGATGGTTTGGAATTTTGATGATTTTAGTAGCGAGAAAGATAAATATTTCCCCATTTTATCGTAATTCATCACAATTCTCGAATAGATTTGATGCACCTTTACGGAAAAGTTTGCCCCCTAAAGTGGAATAATAATAGTAATTTCATATTAATGTTCATTTTAATTGCGGGTTGTAGATATTTCGGAAAATCATTGTCATTCAAAGTGATCACATTCACTCATATGAATAACATAGAAACTTATTTACAGTTAAACTCTTGATTATCCGCGAGGAACTATTAACAGATTTTTTCGAAAAAAGCACGAATTTAAATTTTGTTTGTGTCAACATTTCTTACCCAAGAGTGCGGTGTGCTACATCCAGTAAATTATTTTACATCGGTGTTATCGTAAGTACCACTTCTTTGTCGATTTTATATGCTTGAGAACCTCAAATACAACTAATTTTGTATGCTGTGTCTATCTTCACTGTTTGTACATAGCACGTTTTAAGTGGAGTGCAATTATTTAAAAGCAAGACTTTTTTTTTTTATCTTTTTTGCCCCTTATTTTATGCTTTTTTCTCGGGTTATCCTCGATAACGGTGCCACCCAATCCCGCGGATAATCGGGAGTGTACTGTAGTAATATCCATTATTCAGATTATACAATGGCGCGGCTGAAAAGCTAATACAACGGCTCGCTTTAAAATTAATTTACAACTTTAATTGCAGTTGTATAGCGGACCCATCCGATTTAAATTAAAACTCTGAAATTTAAATTGTTGTTTAAATGGTAAGGTTTAATTGACAAGCAAGCAAGAATGGATTGTAAACCGTAGTTGGGGCAAACCTATCCTAGCACTATTCTGCCGTGGGCAGGTAAAGGGCAGTAACTGCAAAATTTTCGATTTTCATTTTTTTGCATTTTTGAAATCTTATGTTACATTAGTTTTATGGTACAAGCATCTTTTTTTGGTTTCCGATGAAAAAAAAACTGTTTTTTAACCAGTGGTAATTAGCAGTAACTGCATTTTTCGTTACGATGGGCAGGTAAACGGCAGTATCTGCATGTCTGCAGGATGAACATAATATGAATCGCTGTGCAAAACTTGCATCAAGCCACAAAAACCGTTTTCCTTTGTACCTAAACTGAGCGAAAGTAGGGGTGTCCTAATGGGAGGTCACGGGAGGTCATTGGTTGCACTTGAATGTTCCCAAGGGGGTGTTTTATTCATTTTTGGGGTGAATCAGTGTTAATATCAATGCAGACTTGAGTGAGACAAATTGGCATTTCCACTTGGCGATATATCGCCAAGCTTTTGGTCGCCAAGTGCTTGTCGCCAACTTGGTAACATATCGCCAAATTGGCGACAAATTTGGCGAAAAAAATTATTTTATGAGTTTGGGCTCGATTTAGCGCTTTGGGCGTATTTTGCGAAAAATCCACTGAATGATGCTAAAATCGGCGATACTTTGAAAATGAATCGTTGTAAATCATTTTTTGCATTATTCGTGGTACATTAGGGGCGTAAATGTTTGAATTGTTATCTTGCTTATTCCAAGCACTATTTAAACACTTAAGGCATCTACTAAGAAATTTACACGTAAAAGGAAGTAGTGTGGGGTCCATACCAGGTTTTTTTCTTTCAAATAAAGTTTCTCTCCACTAGCAGACAATATTTTTCACGATTTCAAAGATACACAAGCCAAACTTGGCAGACGACAAACAAAAATGCAGCAATGAAATGATTTTATTTACATTGTTTTGTTTTCTTTTAATTACAGTTGCTTTCATACTAACAGACGATAGTTTTTGTAGTTTAATCCCTAGCTGTTTTAATAGTGCTATAAAAAAAATCGTCAGCACAACAAGCATTTCAAGCGCTCTTTTTCTCAAAGTGATTTCTTGTTTTGATGCAAATTACAAAGCATTAACTGATTTGTAGTAATTTTAAAACATCTGATGTGAACGCCACACTACTTCCTTTTACGTTTAAGTTCCATAATAAATAACTCAAGTGTTAAAATAGTACATTAGAGTGAGCAAGATAACAATTCAAACATTTACACCCCCAGTTTGTCCCGAATCATTTCAATGATTTATTTTCTAAATATCGCCAATTTTAACATTATTAAGTGATTTCTTCACAAAATATGCCCAATAGCGCCAAATTGAATCCAAATTTTTCAAAAAAATCATTTTTTCACCAAATTTGTCGCCAACTTGGCGGCAAACACTTGGCTACCAAAAGTTTGGCGATATATCACCAAGTGGTTGTACCAAATCATATTACTCAATTTGCATTGAAATTAACATTGATTTAGCCCACAAAGGGGTAAAAGACCCCCTTGGGACCACAAGGGGAGGTGCAACCACAAGGGGAGGTGCACAACTAGACCACCCTCAGAGCCTACATACCAAACTAGAAGCTTCTACGGCATATAGTTGTTGAGTTATGCGACATACATACATACGCACATACATAGAAACATACGTACGTACATACAGACGTTACGAGAAAACTCATCGTAATTAACTGGGGCATGGTAGAAAAGGATATTTCGGCTGTTTATATGTTAGTAGGTACATATGCACGTGCTGATAGGTGGAAAAAAAATTCCCAACATTCATTCGGGGCGAGCAAAATTAAAATATAGACCGAAATTTGAGTGAAATTTTCTTCGAGATCACAATACTTCCTTCACTAAGTAAAAGAAAGTAAAAATGGCTGAAGAATCATCGAGTTTTGCTTCATATTTTGCATAATACAATACAGTTTCATTATACTTTTTAATTATATTTCGCGTTCGTTTATATTAAATCTATATCAAGGAACACGGTATTTATGTATATTTTTAAATAAAACATATCATTCACAATGCAATAATATATTTCGTAATAACATATCTACTTCGCATGTTGTCGAATATGTAAATACTGGACATTTAGTAGCATACTCTGCAGTTACTGCCGACTGCCAGTCAATTCCGCATGACAATTAGAGTGAAAAGGGCAGGTAAAGGGCAGTATCTGCTTTACCTCTCTTTGCGCTTGCAAAATCAAAATTCAATCGATTACCCAAAAAATATATCGGTATAAACATATAGTATCACCTATGTTCGAAGTTCAATGTTTTATTGATCTTTGTGGGAAATCAAAAACGCGTTTCTTCAATTATCTCGAAAACTCATTTTTGCAGATACTGCCGTTTACCTGCCCACGGCAGTATTGTAGTGCTGTGGTTAAGATAGGCGTAACCGTTACAATGTTCCCACGTTTGGTTTATCCAGAGATTTGTTTAAAACGGCGCTGGTGTTCTTTGAATTTAAAGAATGAAAAATTTCAGAATTTCGCAACAGGAGAAATAGAAAAAAAGAATATTCAAAAAAAAAAGTATCTTGGCTCTGAGGTGGCAGGTTCTATTCCCGCCCTCAACCAGGTGTAATTACTTTCCTTGCGCTGTAAGCTATTTACTGTACTGTCTGCTAGTGCTACTTGTTCATAATAATATACCATACGTAAAGGGGGGATGGGGCATTCTTAGTAAAATAAACCATAGCAGTAATCACCTCGAAGAAGAAGAAAAAACATGGCAATGGCTTCAAATTGATGTATCGTTACGTTTGTTATTATTATTTTATTATAATTATTTTATGTTACGCATGCACTTTAGAGTGCAATGTTCAACGGCACTGAAAAAAAATAACCTAGCGTGCTGTATTGGAAGAGTACATCAAGGTTAAATTACATTTTGAAGATACGATTTATGAAATGCAGAACGTAAGAATGATTCTAAGTAAAAGAAAAGCAGTCCTGAAATATGTATTGACAGTATTATAGAACTTGAAAAATGCTTACATTTATTACTTTTTATTTTAAAGTAAATTAAGCAAGAATCAGAAGGAGTGCAGCTCTGGTAAGTTGCGCTTTGACAGTGTTAATCACTTTTTAGGGAGCTCAGTAAAAAAGTAGTAAAGCGATTTTGGAGTAGATTTGAGTAAAAATACTATATAACAATAACATAACTCAATTGAGTGCAAAATACACTTCCCTATTACCCCAAAAAGAGGTAACCATTAACAAGGTCATGGCTAAACTTTCTAGAGGAGCAATATAATATGCGCGCATTAAATAACAATTTTTTTAGTTATGATAGACTGGCTTTTATTGGTCATACTGGAAGTTCATAAACCTCAAATATTAAATGACTTTTATTTTCTCTTATAACATTCTAGTTTTTTTAACTTAATCTGGGCAAAATGCTATCACTTTAACTTTACAACCCAAGTTAGTAAAATGTTCAACATTTTTTCCAAAGCATATGCATTCTTTAGTATAACGGCGATGTATTTCCAAAAACTAGTTAGTGTCAATCAAAGAGACCGGAGCTAAAGCAGAGAACTGAATAAGATTTAGGCAAATAAAAGAAGAAAATAGTTAAATATAAAGAGAATATGCCAGTTACTATAGTTACAAGAAGTAACAATTTCACATTAGCTTCTTTTTTCGTAAATGCAAATCGTATTAAAAAAATGTAATTTTCATCAAGTTTATTTTTGTATACTTATGTATATACAGCGCTGAAAAATGTACTTGTATGATAAAAAATGTTGAAATCCGCACAAATGAAAGGTTTGCTGTACTGAAAGCCATCCGTTAAATTTATTGCAGAGTTTTTAGAAAATTATAAAATCACTTAAATTAATTTGGATCCTGAGACAATCGAGACAGACAGACAGACAAATAGAGAGAGAAAGAGAGAAAATAAGTCTCTACTGCTAAGCCTTGATGTTGACATAAGAGAAAGTACATTCGTTTATTTATTGACGATTTTCTTTTAAATGTTTTATGGACTTGATAAAGTTAGATTTACTTTACCTCGTTCAACATGTCTTGTTCAGTTAGTGTTAAAAAAATAATAAGATTCGTTTTAGGTTCCCTTTTACGATGTATGCAAAATAAGGACTGAGAGTTAAATTTGCTTTCACTTAAAAAAAAAAAAATATTGACGAAAAAATTATGCTCAAACAAACAAACAGAAAAAAAATCTATGTATTCTAAAGCTTTGTTTATAAACGCCTCAAGAAAGAGCATACGAACGTAAAAAGAGCATGAAACACAGTATTTTTTATACCTTGTATTGCGTGGCAGCGTGGATGATTGTGGAAGAAGTGAAAGTTATCTTGACAGGTATTGATAGAAAAAGAGGGGAAAGGTAAAAGCAATTTTGGCTCCAGGATATTGCCTGGACTAAAAAAAGGAATATTAGAAATATTTTGTTTTCGAAGTTAAATAGAATTTCTTCTAAGAGTTGGAAATGATTTAAAATGTTTAGTTTCTTACGAAAGAAAAGAATTACTTAAATAAAGAAATAAACAAATACATAATCAGAAGGAAAAAAAAAAACTTTGTTTCTGATGACACGATTAAATTGAAACACTTTAATGAATAGAAATATCGAAGCAATCGAAAGAGTGTGTTAAGTATTTATCTACTAGTTTCATTTACAAAGTGGAATATTTTTGGTTGCAATATATAGGAGAAATAAAAATACAATATTTTGAAAGTTTGTCTCTTAAATCTACCATATTTTCGATTCTAAGAAAGATATTTAAATATTAACAACAAAAATTCATCATGTATTAATACAAGCACACTAAAAAATGAATGTTGTTTTTACAGTATAATACAGCCAATTTTTTAGTAATAAACTGTGAAAATTACTAATTGAGCCAATATTTTGAAAAGTACCAATTTAAAATTGAAGTTTCCTAATAAAAAATTTTTTTTGTAGAAAAAAATTAATATTGAATTCTAAGTCTAAATTGGTTCTAAATGCACGAAAATAAAAGGGGGGATGTCAAGGAAGTTATTTACCCTCTCCTTAGAGGGCTCACTTTTAAGCCGTTACAGATCTGATGAGTGTTACAGATCTGATGTTAATAGGAGTTACAGATCTGAAGAGCTTTATAGATCTGTGTTTATGCTTTCAGTCTTCATTAACATCTCTAAAAATGATATCATTTCCTTATATTTTTAATATAGAATTATAATAGTTATATTAAAATACATATATATTGGCTAAAAAACAAATTTCATTACAAAAAAGCATTTTTTGAAAATAAAAATGAGCGATAATGTTTTTAAACAAAATAAATTATGAGACTGCCAAATTCAAGCTAATAAAACATTTGTTTTGTTTTAAAACAACGCAACTTCAACTTTTTCAACACACAACTCTTCTGCTTGCTTTTTAAAATTATTTGCAGGAAATTTAATTTCTTGATAAAAAATTCAAATTTAGCATGCTTTGTGCATAAGCAAGTGTCTCGATTTGTTACTTTTGGGTTTACGATCCAGAAGGGCTTGAGTTTGCAAAACATTACATAGCTAATTTTTTTTAGGATTGTTTTGAAGACATTTTTTTATGTATATGATTCATTGTGTTTTTTATGTATTTTTTTGTCGCTTTATTTTGTTTGTGGTTATGCCGTCTTTTGCTCCAGGTGCCAGGCAGCTGTTTAAATCCTCTTCCGAAAATTCTTGCAGACTGTTGCAACTCTAGATTGCTTTTCGGGTTTTGTAACAAGGTTTGAAGTGGAAATTTCATCGTGGAACCCTCTTTAAATTCTCTATATGAGACAATACTTTTCTTTTGCTCTAAAAATTTTGTATTTCCTAATAATTTTAGCGGAAACTAAATGATTAAACACTCGTGTCTCTTTCTCATTTTGACAAGCCTTCTTTGCATTTAAAGAACCTGCCATTAGAGCAGAACTAAGCAGTACATTTTTTTGATGGCAGATGAAACCCGTTTTCTCCCTATAAGCTTCTTTTTTTTTTTTTTTTTCTAGGTTACGGATCAGTATTTTGAGGAGTTTTCATACAATGAACTTGTTTCCTCAATGCTTCAATCTTCTTGTTTTTCTGCTTAATTGTAGCTTTCATTGATTCTTTTTCTATATAACAGACTTTTTGAGTCTGAATATAAGAAAAAATTCATGGGTAAATTGAGGAAGCATACTCTAAGTTATGAGAATTGGGGCGCCAAAAAGTAAATAAATGAAATAATAATTAACTAACTGAATTTCTGCAGCATCAATTTTGCTTATTTTGCTAACTTCTATTGTCAGGTCATACAAACCACAAATGAAGCAATTGTACTAAAACTCATTACTTTTCATTTTTAAGAACAAAAATATTCAATATATATGGCTAAAACCTATGATTTTTGCTTTTTAATAATTCTGAAATGTAAAAGTCAGTTCGGTAACATATTCGTCATTTTTCAATGTGACCGCTCTGACTTTTACCGATCTGACAAACCGACAAAGATTTTTTTTTATTTCTGAGTCGATCGCACTAGACCAAAATCAAACACGTGGTTTTTTCACTTGTAATAATAGACTATACTTATATATAAAATAACTTTTAAAATAATAAAAACTGCGCATTTTAGCGTGTGTTACCAAATTTGATAACTTAAATGACACACATTTCATAAAATCACTTTAAAAATCTTACCTGTTATTTTAGATGCAGAAATACAAATTTTTAATTACTATGCGATAAAACATCACACCAGGTACTCAGTATCACGTGGTATCGGTGCGGGAAGTGATTTTGGGACCCTAAATATAGATCGGAAGTTATTGTTATCGCTCTGACGGCGGAACTGAGGGACACGCTTATTTTGCATCGGCTAGAAAATCAGAAATCGATTGAAACAAAAATGAAGTAAAATGATAGCAAAGGGGTAAAAATAGAATCGTTTTTTGATCAAGTGCGTTTAGTTACAAAGTGCGCATGATCTGTTTGCATACTAAGCTTTGACACTGGGGACACGTTACCGATCTGATTTTTAAAATATATATAAAAAAAATATTTTCTGAATTTTTTTTTCTGATGTTATTAGATGAAATGAAAGCAAAACCTTTTCTTCTTGCTGGAGAAAATTATTTTTTAAAATAGTTATTGAAATACTAGAGAAAATTCACTTGGGACTCAAATTGGCACTTTTCTAAATATTACCTCAATTGTACAGTACTAAACTGTAAAATTGCTAATTTTACACCGTGCATTTTAGTTTTAAACTGGAACCTCTGCTGCCAATATTATACTGCTGCTTTTACAGTACAGCGCAGTTAAATTTCCGGCAATAAACTAAAATTTATTGCTCATTTTTTGCAATGCAATGCTTTTTAATTATTTTATACTGCACCTTTTCATCTACTTCAAATTTTAGATCACCTCATACAAATACCACAGACCCGCAATTTGTACCCTTGTATTTTAATTACTTTAACGTCTGTTTGAATTTTCACTCTAGTGTACAACTTCTATTTTGGGGAGATGCATTAATAGATAACCCAAAATTAGCGTTTTATCAAGTTATTTCTTTTTTATTTTTCGTGTAATACTGTGACTTATTCAGTACGTTGATTTTTAACATAGCTACACTACATTTCACGACAGTATGATGAAAAATTTAAAAATCATTCATTGTTTTTTTTTTTTTTTTTCATTTTCACTAACAAATGTTTAAAATCTGCTTTTTGGTGATCAATGGACGTTAAAACATAAATATGTATGTAGTATATTTATGCATAAATAATGATTTTAAGAATCAACCAAAGAGTGAACTTTGTCGTGTAAGATTTCCTGTGCATGAGCGTTGTTACTTAATTCAATGATATAAGGCAGAGAGAAGTAAAGGAATGTGACAAAAATTAAATGTTTGATAGAGCCAGTACAAATGGTGGAAAAACCTCTTCTTAGTTTAGGGTTAAGATATAGTACGAGTAGTCATGGGCAGGGGGGGGGGACTTGTACCTCCTCGGCATCTGGGAAAATTTTTTTATATAGAGTTAAAAAATATGTATATTTATTTATTTATTTTCTTTTGATAATGTTTTTTTTTTCATTCAAATATTTCTTTTATATTACTGTCAGTACTAAATAGATAAATTAAAAAATAGTAATTGATCAATAAGTATAATAAATAACATTTAAATTATTTTTTTATTAAAAAAAATAAATAAAATAAAAAATAAATAAAAAATAAAAAATAGAAATAAATGAAAAAGTGGACAGTTATTTTTTAAGCGATTGCACTCTCCCCATGCATAAAATCCTATCTCTGCCCATGCTAATAGCTTTGATAGATGCTGCTGTACAGAAAGATTTTAAAGAAAGAAGAGAAAAAAAAGAAAACAATTAAGATCTAATAAAGACTTGAACTTGTTTTACTCGAAACTTCAGACTATCCATCGCTTTCCCAAGGATTACTTTTTATTCGCTTTCTGTTTAAAAAAAGTGGGTCATGGATTAAAATGAAACAATTTATGATTTAAATGTTTTCTATTTTGTTCTTTAAAATACTATTTTCAACGACACTTGTGTGGTCCTTAATGCTATATGAAACACATTAAGTGTCACCTACGATGTTGAAAAAGCGTTTTACAGTATGCAATGTGATTCCACAAAGCATATTTGAAACACAACTGTAGTCAATTTCGAACGCCGAATTAGTGATTTTATACAAATTAACTACACTGCTCGACATTGAAAATGCAACACCAAGAAGGAGTGGTCAGAAATTCATGCAAATTTTACCGTAGACGCACGTCACTGAGTTATACAAATGATATGAAATGCGCAGCTCTCCGACGCACGTGAAGTAAGATATAAGAGAATGAAGTTGAAAAGTGGGCTATGTTCATGTTGGTTTTTCTGCCAGACTAATTATCGGAGAAATTTGGTTTTTGTCTCGAAGGATACGTGTGATAGGAGGAAATGCCACGCCGTCCTCAACGAAGACACTTCCAGCATATAGACGACTTTACAAGGGGTATGGTGATCGAACTGAGAAGGGGAGGTTGGTCCATACGTCAAATTGCAGCTGATACCCACATGGATGCAAGCACTGTGCATCGGCTGTGTCGGAGATGGTTGGAAAGAGGAAATGTAGCCACATTGAGGGGTGCAGGTGCAGCCAGAGTGACGTCAGACCGCTTGGATCGACGGATTCACCGACAAGCTGTGGCGGACCCGCAAGTCACTTGTACGTCGATTCTGCAGCACGTGCAAGGTACCCTGGATGTTCCTGTGTCGACCAGAACCATTTCCCGTCGACTGGTTGCACGTGGCCTGCAATCACGGCGCCCGCTAAGAAGACTGCCATTGACCTCACAGCACAGACTCCAACGTTTGGAATGGTGCCGGACCAGAGCGACGTGGATGGCAGAATGGCAAACCGTAGTGTTCTCAGATGAATCCCGCTTCTGTTTGTCCAGCGATAGTCATCGCCTACGTGTGTGGCGTCGACGTGGAGAAAGATCGATTCCGGCAGTAACTGTGGAACGCCCCACTGCGCGACAACGTGGCATAATGGTTTGGGGCGCTATTGCATACAATTCCGTATCACCTCTAGTTCGTATTCGGGGCACTATGATGGCCCAACGAGATGTAGATAATGTACTGTGGCCGGTGGCTATCCCCTACCTTCAGGGTCTGCCAAATGCAATTTTTCAACAGTATAACGTCCGTCCTCACAGTGCTCGAATCAGCCAACATGCTCTACGAGGTGTACATATGCTTTCCTGGCCACCATACTCTCCTGATTTGTCACCAATCGAACATGTGTGGGACGTGATTGGACGCCGTTTGCAGAACCTGTCACTGCCTCGCTCAGAGGTCGAACTGTGGCAAATGGTTGAAAGGGAATGGAGTGCCATCCCTCAGGACACCATCCGCAGGCTTATTGACTCCATGCCTAGACGTGTTTCTTCGTGCATCGCTGTCCGCGGTGGTCCTACTTCTTACTGAGCCGACGCCGTCCTCGCTCTAAATTTTGCTTATTTATTTTGAAATAAATATCACTTATTGTTCCATGCTGTCTCTGTCTTCTTACCAAATTTCATCAATTTCTGACCACTCCTTCTTGGTGTTGCATTTTCAATGTCGAGCAGTGTAATTATATTCTTTGCGAACTAAATTATGTACTAAATTTTTTCCACAACAACCTAGCATGTTCAGATTGAAGCAAATATTTTCCAAGTTTTTTTTTTTTTTTTAAATTAGTGCACTCTACGGAAAATAATCCATTTAAATAATGTGTTTTTTTTTCTCATAGTTGTTTGACTCCAGTGACTGATGCCAGCAATGACACTTCGAATAATATCATAAATAACGCATTACAACTGTTAAATTTTTTTAAAAAACTTTTTTCTTGAGCAGATAACAAAGGACAAAAAGACGGCTACAGTTACAGTAGGAAATTCTACCTTTCCTTCGTATTTTTATTAAGAGTTTTCGTAACCCAGCGATTGGCAAAGCTGTAATTGGTAGAGCACAGGTAACTTCATCCGGTACCATGACCAGAAGATGAAGTCATTTAGCTCTTATTAAAGAGAGACTAGAAAGCTATTGTTGGGATTAGACGAGATAAAATTACTGAAGTGATTTCATTTTCTCTTGTTAAAGAACACCGTGGAAAATCCGATTTTTGTCTTCCTTTCTTTTCGTCCTTTTTTTTACATCATATTTATTCCTTTTGATTTAATGAATTTTGCCGCAAAGTAAACAACTGTGCATTGAAGGAATAGGAACGAGGAATTGAATAGGGTACAAGCAGCGAATATGAGTTAACTTTTTTTTTTTGTCACTTATAGAATAACATTATTAAGAAGAAAAAAACCATAATATTGAGTGTAAAATGAAATTCAGAGTCCTGGTATTAGAGTCATTGTAGTTTGAGGTTTAGACCGGAAATTTTAGCTATGAATTTCTAACTTTTAACGATATCGAAAAAAGTTTGTTTACACGAAAAGCCTCTTTTTAGTAAGATAGAAGAAACACTGAGAAACACTTTGTTTACATTTTAGAAATATATTATTAGCACTTTAAACAAATGATTTTCTTTCATTACCAGCGTTGTCTTTATGAATCTTTTCAGACACCGAGCCCACTGTACAGCTCTTCCCTTGATCATCTTAGAATGAGCCAGCGTAATCACACACTGCAGCGCTATTTTCACCTTCAGTTTCAATTTCTCATTCTTTTTTTTTCTGCAGAAAAACAATATTGCTTCTCCCCATCTTGCGTATTTTGCTAGATATAGTGCTCAACTTGCTTGGTTATTTAGCGCTTCTAAAACCTGAGCCTCGTTCGTAATTGTATGCATTAATTACGATTGAAATTGAAAAAATTACTTAAAAAGCACATACTTGAAATTAATGAAAGGAGAAATACTTGCTTCTAATTTTATAATTTTCATAGTAATGAAAACCGAAACTTGGCTAATGCAGCACTGTAAAACATTCCCTAAACTGTGCAACGAGCACACATGTACTATCTCCACAACTGCAATTTCGACCACTATCGCTGGTCAAAACACAAAAAGTCAACTTTTAACCATCTTATTTTTATACAGTTGGCATTTTCCGTACATGTATGTTGCATGTACATGTATCGGAATTAAAAAAAAAGAAAGAAAACTAGTCACCCCTTATTAAGAGGTACCATCATATTCAGGGTCGTTACCCTGTATGTTTTAAAAACCGTTGCGTATTTTCGTAACATTAGAATGAATAATATATATGTAGTTTTTTGAATCGATTATTGTAACTCAATATTATTTCAATGACTGGGTTCTTTGCCTTGAATTCGTAACTTAATCTCTGTTTTAAAATTCTGGAACAATTGAAATTCAAAGTAAAATACTTTTCTTTTTTTTTGCAATAAATTGTTCAAATCATAAGGCGTTTGCTCTTGTTTGATTTTTATTGCAGTAACTATAACAAATGTTTAAATTTCCATTGGTTTGAAAATAAATGCATATTATTCAAAGTTGAAGAGTTCGACAAAACTTAAAAATTCTTCAAGCAAAATTGCTATGAAAATTAAATGTAATTTTAACTCGCAAACTTCACTGCAATGATACCATAAAATGCTCGGATAGAACAATAAACGTCGGTAGAAATTTATATAAATTGTCAAGCTCCGAGCTAATTTGCATTCCAATTCGCTCTGTGAACTTTTCTCTCAAAATTTATCGAAACAAAAATGGCAACAGCCGCGACAAGACAAGAATCATGAGGCTAGAAAACTTTGTAGAATCTTAATTGCTGTCTATGCAGGTGCGAAGTAATTAGAGGTGAGTCGTAATAAATTTTGTGCTTAGCATTACCGATTAGAAAATGAAGGCATAATTTACGACAATGTGTTGGAGCCCATGAAACATGCAATCTTCCTGGAAATTTGTGTAATTATCCTGCTGTTTTCGAATAGCTAACATAATTCCACAAATTTGGAGAAGTTATGTTTGTATATTTCCGGCCAATAAGACTAAATCTTAGCAGTTAGCATTATATTCAAATATTTGCAGCCCGGGTTCATTAACGATCACGTTAGTCCAGATAACAACAAATAAGCTCGGTGTAAAGAACAAATAGAGACTCTTGGAAAATAATCTAACTTCCAATTAAAGATACAAACTTAATTTCAATCATGATCTATATTAATCTTAATGCCACTCTTCTAGATCTGCGGCAGAAAGCCTAGATCCAGGGAGTGGATATTCAAGATGCATAAAGTCGCCAGTCTTCTTGGTTGTATAATTGTGCGGAATGCTAGAGCCCAGGAGTATCTATTTGGCTTGGATGCTCTCAGCTAAATTAAACTCCTAGTACAGTTTTGCAACTTAAGGGCCCAAGTGGTGGGAAACTGGGCGTCAAAATTTTTTGGCAGTAATGACTGTTCGTGGATACTAGTGCCACATGGAGTACTGGATGCAAGCCCCAAGAGAACCCAACAGCCAACAGGGCTACAAATGTTACGACATCAATACACAGTCCAGTGAGATACATCAGATTTTATTTCCTCTTTTTTTTTAATCTGGATAATAACCTAAGCGACTGCTTATGATTGTAACTTATGCAAGAACTAAAATGATATTTTTTTTTCTTTTTGCCTTTTCTATATACATTAGCAATAAATTATAATTGATAAAATATTTAATAAAAGTTGATTTCATTTACTGAAAGCAATGAACAATAGCAAATATACATGAGTGAGTGCTAATAGAAAGCGTAATAAATGATAAGTACAAAGAAATGAGATAAAATACTCAACAGAACATCGAGGAATTAAAAATTCATAAAATATATGTTACTTGGAAACTAAGTGACAATTCTGCTGCTAAAAGATCGGAAAAGTAAAATCGTTAAAGGAATGAAAAACTAGGTAGTTGAAATATATATTTAATAAGATAAAAGTTTTAGCTAGAACAGAAATAAATATGATAACAGCTTAAAGAATTTCACAACTTTTGATTAAAAAAAACGAAACAAAACACGAAACGAAAGAATGAGGCTTTGAGAGCAGTTTTATGGTAAGTAAATCCATCTTATGAGCCAGCTTTCTGACACTCTTTGAAGGCGAGTTCAGAATTTTGTTCCTCACATTGTCCAATGTGCATTCTTGAAGGATATTCCACAATAATGAAAATTCTTTTACCCTTAGAAATACCACCATGCTCACACTGCAAACTAGAACCTACTGAAAGTGTCGGTGCTTACAGAAATTTATTTTATTTATTTATTTTTTTTATACAGAAGCCATCAGCTTCGACAAACATGAGGACTTGCGTACTATGCGTCTTGCTTCTTGACAAGCACAGGACATATTTACGGCACAGAGAGGTTGAAATAACATCCATGGGCAAGGCGGGACTCGAACCGGTGACCTGTTGCTTAAAATGGCTTGTCGTTTGGAAAAATGTAGTGCTGCCAATCAGCCAAATAATTTGGAGAACAATTTAATAGTATTTTAAAACAAATGGATTTTATAATAGGATGCGGGCAGATCGCCCTGTTTTATTCATTGTAGAAAATAGCATTGCAAAATTTACGTGTTGTTATTTTGATGATTAAAACAGACGGTTCTTTGGTATTGCAAACTATTTAATCAACAATGTTAAGAATTGAGAACGAACAAAGCTTCCTTTTCGAGATGTAAATCCAGGCACGCTTGCTGTCATTTTTGTTTTAACAAATTTTGAGCATAACTTTTAGAAACCGTGTTGGGATGCAAATCAGAAAGCAACCAACCCGGCGATTTGTATAAGTTCCTGGTGGCACTTATTATCCCCCACGAATGCAGAGTATTACGACATCGTTGCAAATCAAGTCACGCAAAAAGAATTACGTCTTGGATTACACCATCAATTTAAATTGCAAATTCCGGGTTAATACCGGCTTCTGTTGGAATGAAGCGGTGTTGAGAATAGGTGAATATGGCCGAAAAATGGGGGGAAGGAAATAATTTTAAAAATTAGCATATTCTCTTGAAAATTTTATACTAAATTGTTTCGTTTGAACAAAGGGGTATCAGCTATTCGGGAATAAATCATTTTTCTTTTCGGGGAAAAGCGAGGAAAAGTATTGATAATTTAACTAATATTTATTCCAAAATCATGAATCATAAAAAGAATTGAAGCAGAAATTAAATAATGCTGTGTTATAACTTATTTTTTTCAATTTCTGAGAAAGCCAATATTTGCTTTGTTAAATTGGATGATTTTTTTTATCCCAGCTGAATAAAGAATTGTTCGAATCTATGTGGATGCAAATTGGTTATGTATTCTAGAGATGTTGCAACATTAAATTGAAAAGGTAAAAACGTTTATGTTGACTTATTTACAGAGCATTGTGAAATCTTAGAGAAACTCATGCGAGTGCTAACTGTAGAAAAATAAATTTGCAAAATATATAAAAGAGTAAGAAGTAAAGTTAAATTAGTTCAATCTTACCATTCCTATTCTCTCTTTGTTTTGTCAGCTCACTGAGCTAAACTGTCATTTTCTGATGTATGGTTGCATTTATCTCCCTCCTTTTTTCAATTCATCTGTTGATTTTGTTTTCTACGATTTAACAACACTAAGTCAATAAAAATTTTTTACGAATACTTTAGAATAGAAGAAACTTAGTGGGGAAAAAATCTCGATAAGTTTTGGTCTATGGGACCAAACTTTAGTTGATAGTTGCATTTGGGGCGAAATAATTCGTGGTCACTTAAGTCACTACATAGCGTGTTCACTAAAATCTCTTGTTCCTTTACTTAAAATTCCTTTACTTTGGAATGGCTGTTACCATATCCTAAAAGCGGTGCCAAGTTATGGTAAACTAGCTATGTGCTACGGAATAAAACTATCGACGGTGCCTCCTGATGGAGGACTGGGAAGTTAGCATTTCTATCTTGAAAACGGAACAAGAAATAGACAAAATAATATCTGCACAGTTGTAAAGTATCATCCATTTAGTTCAAGAAGACACGTCGTGGACTTCAATGCAAAGAATAGCCTGCTAAAACGTGCATTTGTTTCTTTGTGATTTCCCCTATAGTGATTTAAGGATATCAGAACGAAATAAACCACTAGTTATGACAATATACCTTTTTTTTGCGGTTTCATATTTTTCGGGAAAGCTAATCATTTCTTCTTCAGTTCAAGTTTTGAAACGGATGTGTAAGAAATCTCGGAAAAGCAAATAAGCGTTTAAGATTTTCATTCATTGTATTAATGTGAAAAGGTATCTTTTCTTCACACTAAATCGACAATGCTCTATAACTTTAAAAATCTCTTTTTTTTCGCTACCTTGTTATATGTTTAAAACAGAAATTCCAACTCTGCAGTGTTTCACCAGGTTTCTGCAAGAATTATCTTCACACTAAATCGACAATGCTCTATAACTTTAAAAATCTCTTTTTTTCGCTACCTTGTTATGTGTTTAAAACAGAAATTCCAACTCTGCAGTGTTTCACCAGGTTTCTGCAAGAATTATTGTATCAAAAAATACATCGGAGAGAATGCTCTCTCATGCATACCGCATAAACAAAATAAAAAGGAAATATTTTGCAGCTCACGTTAAAACCTAATTTGGCCTCTTTAGAGTGTTTTAGCTAACTTTTACTTGCAAAAAATAAATCAAAACAATTTAGTTTTATTTCAACGTGCCAACTTTGTAGCAAATATTGAACGTCAGTTGTTACGCATTTCAACTGCTTTGACATTACCAAAAATAGTGGCGCGGCACTTGCAAACGAATGATACATTCAAAATATTTTGCAACCTTATTATCTCAAGAAATATAAGCTCATTTGTTTTAAAACGTAACAGTTTCATTTTTTGCGACTTTCAAATCTAAAATACACCCTTTCAAGAGCACAAAATGTCAGACGGAGACAAGAAGTATTAAAATATGGATTATTTTATTGTTTATCATAGTATGCTTTGGAAACTATGTTAAGTTAATGATGCTCTGAGTCTCAGCCAAGAATCTTTTAGGCGATAATTTAAAGACATAGTTTAAAAAATAAAAAAATACTTATTTATTTAAATAATACAAATATGGGACGTGTTCCTGCAATTAAAGTCACAATTAAGATAGTTTTCAAAAGTTGCACGTATTTTGAATTAATAACAATTTTCAGCTACAATAATTCAGCTTAGTATTTGTCTCCGTTTTGCTAAGTTTTTTATATTTATAATAAATTTAAACAACAATAAAACAATAATTAAGTGTGTTTCAAAAAAAAACCCTTAACGCTCTTTTGTTCTGCAAATAAAAAACAATGCCATGTGAGTGGCATTAGTAATGAAATGTAAAAAGTGCTATAATATTTTACTAATCAAATGTATTCCATGAGCAATTAGATTACTCATTATTAATGAGTGAAAATTAGAAGCATGTAATATTCGTTATACGCCCAAAATGTCACGGCCGAAATGTCGCGGGCCAAAATGTCGTGGGTCAAAATGTCGCCAGTCCAAAATGTCGCGGGCAAAAATGTCGCCGGTCCAAAACGTCGCCGGTAAAAATGTCGCAGGTCCGAAATGTCGTCGGGCAAAAATGTCGCCGGTCCAAAATGTTGCAGGTTCAAAATGTCGCCGACCAAAAATGTCGCCGGTCCAAAATGTCGCAGGCTCAAAATGTCACCGGCCAAAATGTCGCCGGTCCAAAATGTCGCGGCCGAAATGTCGCGGTCCAAAATGTCGTCAGACAAAAATGTGGCGGTCAGATATGATCGCCTTGTCCAAAATGTAAGCAGTACGAAAAGCTTTATCGCCAATTAGCAAAAATGTATGCTGTGCTGAACGTGTGCTTACAATAGCATGACAAATTGGCAAAAATTACTCTTTCGGCTTGTAACAGTTTCGAGCGTTTTCCAAGAAACAAATAATTTTTTAATAAGAGTACATTATTTATTTACAACAGCTTATTTCACCGTGACTCGCTATCTACCAACTTAAAATCGAATAGATTAGCAGCCGAAGACAAGTTTAATTGATATCGAAAAGAAAATTTAAGTGTTAAAAAAGAAGTTGAAGAATAATGAAATTAATAAGACAGATATACAATGTTTGAAACTTGGCTTTTGTTAAAATTTCTTACATGATGGAAAGCAAGTCTATATTATTTAATAACAGAGATGTTTTTATTTTCTTCTTCATATAATGTGTAAAAGAAAGCATTGGATCAGTGAAAAATTGTCAATTTGGAAGAATTTACACGTTCTGACGTGTGCTGAATTCAATTTTACCGTTTATTTTTTTAAAGGAAAATTTGTAAGTGTGTATCTGCGTGACAGATTTTTGGGGGCAACTCTACGTCAAAACTTTCTGCATGAATTAGAATGAAATTTAGTACAGACTAGTACCAATATGTGATTCAGTGTTGATTGGTTTTTGCCGCTAGTTCGTCCAATGGAGTTTTTACATACAAGAATGTAATGCAACGTTTTCAGCACAGCGTGATTACTATGTCTGAAGAAGGTTCAGGCGAAATCAAATAAAAAATTGACCCATAGGAAGCGTTCAGACGATACGCCACAGCATCGAGAAAGCAAAGCAATTGAATTTTTTATTTTTCATTGTGAGTGATGTATATCAAGAAGTAATGCAAGTATTCAAACAAAATTTTTGTTGTAGAATGGTCTTAAAGGGCGAGGCTTATTCATTTCAGGCGTTAATCAGCTTAGACATGGCACTGTACCTTCGTTACAATCAGTATTTAAATGTGGAGTTGAATATGATACCATTTTTCCTCTTGGCATGTCACCTCCCCTTCCACCACCCAGTTGTTACAAAAAAAAGCAATAATTCCATGAACGAGCGTGCCTTGTTCTGTTCTCCAATGCGTCCCTAATTTGATTTCAAACGTCCCCAACCCACTCTTAAAGAAAATGTTCTGGAAGAAAACTGCCGGCTGCGTGGTGATTAAACGGTATTCCGCTTTTGCAAAAGGGGGGAAAAAGCCTTACACCAAATTTATTTGTTTAATTTCTATGTGTGATGAAAAAAAAAGAAATAATTCTAAATATGGTTTAAAAAAACTAAAAAATACGCTTTTAGAGTAAATAAAATTCAAAAGAAGATTTTCAAAACTGTTGAATATCCGCTAAGTTTGCTTGCACTTATATGCATTTTGTGGACGATCGATGCCCAACTCAGAATTAAAGGCGAATGCACTTATTATACATATTACATCAACATGCAATATAAGTTTAGCCTTTAGTATTAATAATGGTAGTATTAACATAAAGCACTTTTACGTTTGTAAAGAACGTGAATTTTATCTCTTATTCAGATTTACATGCATACAAACAAGCAAACAAACCCACATGTAAAACTAATAGAAGCGTATTAAAAATGAAGAAATTTAGCGTCCCTGGGCCCTAAGTACAGCCCCGAAAAAACTATATCATTACTTCGGTACTTAAATAACACTGGTCGACAGTGGTTCACTAACAACAACCAAATTATTATTTTTATTATGTATTCATAGAGTTATTTAAATACCTGCAAGTAAAAAAGTCCCACCACGTCTCAATTTTCTGTAATAAAAAAAATATTTTTTTACTATTTTTTATGATTTTCGCACCAAATGCCTATTTTTGGAGGAAAAAGGAGCAAAATATTAACTCCTAAATTTTTTTGGAGGTGAAGGGAGACTCAAAGTCCGAAATCATGACCACCGATAACAAAAAGGGGGGACGAGGGGAGTGTATCCCCTCAAAATATGCAAAAATTCATGAAAAAGTATCTTCTTATTTTGGTTTCTTTAATATGACATTTTAAAATTTTTTTATGGTGTAAAATCAGAGTATAAGACCCCCTCCTATTATTCCTATGTCCAAAAAAATTTTCGCGCTGTAAAATTAAAAAAAAAAAAAAACCATCTTATGACTGACGCACGCTAAATACGAGCTAAATACCCGCTAACAACACTGCAACCCGGGGGGGGGGGCTTTCTGCAAAAAGTGGAGAGTGATGGAGAGGAAAGGGGCCATATTAGGATTTTGGAGATAATTTTACATAAGAACCAGCCAGAATACGCCGTCTTTCTGAAGACCTGCGATGTGTCTCGTATTTAGCGTGCGACAGTCATAAAATCGGTTTTTAATTTTTTTTTTCACAGCGCAAAATTTTTTCGGAGTAGGAATCATAGGCGGGGGTCCTATTCTCTGATTTTACATCGAAATTTTTTTTAAAACATCATTTTATAAAAACGAGAATGAAAAGATCATTTTTTGGTGATTTTTTGCTCATTTTGAGGGGGTACACCCCCCTAAGAACCCCTTCTTTGCTATTAGTGGTCATGATTTTAAACTTTGAGTCTCTCTGGAAACTTCAAAAAAAGTTAGGAGTTAATATTATGATCCTTTCCTCTTGAAAAAAGATGTGTTTGATATGTTTTTTCAGTTACGTTCAGTACTTTTTAGAAATTCATAACAAAAAAACTGTACGTGCTACAGCTTTTTTACTATTACTTTTGAATTCTACACTGCAAAATTAGTCAAAAACAGTTAATTTCATCTTTGTTAGGGAAAAAAAGTGAAAATTTGTCGACTAGTGTAATTTAAGCTTTAGAAGAAATCAATTTAGGTACATTTTTGTTAATAAATTAAACTAATTTTCTAAACTGCTACGTTTAAAAAAAGTTACTGAACAGGTGTGTTTATCATATCGTGATAATCTTATTAGTTAAATTGAGCTACATAATTAAGCTGCATTGAATTTGTGAATTACTGGCTACATTAAATCTGTACTATGCACTTAGCGTCATTTTGGAACGGCTATATTTTGGACTGGTGACATTTTGGACCGGCGGCATTTTGGACCGGCGACATTTTGGGAACGTTACATTTTGGACCGGCGACATTTTGGTCCGGCGAAATTTTGGGCAGGCGACATTTTGGGCAGGCCACATTTTTGACCGGCGACATCTTTGACCGGCGACATTTTGGCTCGGCGACATTTTTGACCGGCGACATTTTGGGCACGCGATATTTTGGACCGGCGACATTTTGGGCACGCGACATTTTGGACTGGCGACATTTTGGCCCGCGGCAATTTGACCCGCGACATTTTGGCTCGGCGACATTATGGCCAAGACATTTTGGCCAGCGACATTTCGGCCGCGACATTTTGACCCCAAACTGTAATATTCATCTCAGTTTAATTTCTTCTGTAAGTGAATAAGGAGATATCTTTAAAACTGAAAAGCAAAGTAATTGAATTGAAAACAAAGAATGAAACGCGGCTTAGGTAGTAGATTAGAGGAGGTACAGTGTAAATACCATTTACATTTCTTAAATTTCTGCACTGGTTTAAACACAAAAAAACAAAAACATCGGGAGTATATATTGTAACTAATTATAAGAAAGGAGTCACTTATTAAAAAGAAAGCTACTTATTTTTCTGCCAAAAAATAGTTAAAGGAAGTTACAAAATGATGTGAATATGGCAATCATAAGATAATATAGAATACGTGATTTTACACTTGAAAAACTTCGAACTTTCAATTTCTTTTATTGTTTTGAAGCTTCTATTTCTATCTTTCGTCCTTTTATTTTCGTTGATCCTATAACTCTCTTTCATATGGAAAGTAGGTTGCTATAGAAAAAGATCCAACCCTCCTGACTCTACTCTACTTTGTGTTCTTTTGGCAGTGGTACTGTACGGAAACTCAGATCAAGATATGTAGACTCAGATGCATCAAGAAGAAGAAGGAAGAACACATTTGCTTTATCTATTAAAGGATGACTTAGTTCTCCATAATGCCCAGCATTTATACTATTTACTATATTTCATTGAATTATCTTATCTGCGGTAATTTTTTTCTTATTTACGTGATAGATCGTGATTTGTGATATTGTCATGTTGCTATGTATTGTGAAGTCATTGAATGTCACTTCATTGTGTAAGTTTTTTCAATCTGATGGCACAAAAAAAAAAAAAAAAAAAAATCGAATAAATGCCTAAGTGTCAATATGTATAACATAATATGTATAACATCAACATTCGAAAAAAATCTCCGACTACTTTTTCAAATATTCAGAGCTGCAAGTCACGTACTTTTGCAAGCACGAGCTTTAATGAGGTCAGTTTAAAATAGCACTAGCAAATAAAAGCTCTTCTTGAACTCCTTTTTAGTTTTATTTGAAAAAACATATTTCATTATTAGATATCAGAACATGTTTCATGGTTTCGGGTAATTGGTGTGATTATCAGTAAAGTAATACGATGTTTTAAACTGTCAGTTTGAAAATTAAAACTCACTAACATAACTCTCTATCTGAGTTGTTTCGAAACAATACAAGTGAAGCAAAGTAAAGTGAAAAGGAGTACATTAACCGATTTTCTCCACATCAGATAATGAGGGTGAGATAACATGCAAGATCTTTTGAAAGAGAAAGTTAGAAAATGAAAATTATCGGCGAAGTTTTCGCTAACAACAGACATTGTATCTCTTCGGTATAGGGGTAGAATAAAAACATTTGACCTGAGTGAAAAAAAGAGATTGAAAAGAAGCTGTACTCTTGAAAAGGCAATGAGAATTTGATGAGCTGACTGAGGAAGTTTTAGAATTTTGATAAGAGCAAAAGAAGAATCAAATCGATTTTTCTTTGCGAAGTGGGTAGAAAAATCAAAGTACATTGACCAACTATCGAACTTTGTAGATTAGAGTTGGCAGCATTTCAAAAAAAAAAAATGTCTGAAGTAGATGTCCAGTCCCCCGGGGTTTTTCTGATGACGAGAAGCATTTTTAGAGCAGTAATGAAGTAGTAGAAAGTAAAGATAATGCAATATCTATTAACCCATAGAAATGAATTTCAAGCTAAAACTGTTCTCAGCATTTTTAGAAGTATTTTTGAATAATTTAAAAATCAAGTACACAAAAGTATTTACAGATAAGCTTTGCTTAAGAAAATATAAAAAACCTTAAGTGCAGACTGTTAGAGGTGACCAAACTTTGGCGATGGAATTGAAAAAGGGCCCTGTTTGAGGCCTCCTGGTTCCATGCACAAACATAAGTTTTGCTTTTTATTCGGCATCATTGTGCTAACTCTTTGGAATGTCATAAAACTGACAGATAAATTTCAATTTAGGTACTAAATGTCACGTTTTAACCGCAAGATGTTTTTATTTGATGCTTAATGCATAGAGATAATCGAGTTTCAGAAAATGTCGACTTGGGAAAACTTTTACTTCGGACTCAATATTACAAATTTTTACAGGTCCCCAAACATTCTTTTAGAGGAAAAAAAACATACGTGCCATCTAAAACCTACAGAAAAATTCGTCATAAAAATTTCATCAAAATCAAAAATGGTGTATATCATGACACCTTGTTTCTGTTCGGTTCTTATAAAAACTGCCTCTTAAGTATAAGTAGATTGTCAAGCATCAATTCGAGATTACAATACAGTATTTATTTTTAAAACTTAAAAAAGCAATTGCATGAAAATTTTAACTTGAAACACAAGCATAACTATTAATATTATCTCAAAGTTGGTTCAAAATCACTTTAAAATAAATAAAACGCGAAAGAAAGATCTGATGCAATGAAATCAAAGTTATATGCGCATGCAAACAAGAAAAGAAAAAATGCAGCTCTTTTAAGGATTTTTTTCACCTTATAAGAGCAAGAAGAATTTGAAAAAGTAATTATCTAAAATTTAATTATGTTACGCATTACAAAAAGCTAGTTGGTTCTGCTGAAAAACTGCAGCAAAAAAGGCAGGAATTATTAATTAAATATTTAATGTAAATTGTTTGGGCCTCAAAGAAAATTAAAAACTTTTTCTGTTACCGATTACACATTGGCTTTAAGTCGATCTTTTTGATATTTTAACTAAACCTCAGCTTCAGTTAAATAGAATGGTAGGATTTTTTAAATTAATTTTAAAATAAAACAAAACCTAAACATAGATATCATATCAGAAATTTAAAAAGAATATTTTATTAAACATTGCATTAATGTTATCTAACATGTACAAACTGTTAGGTATCTGGATATAATAAGTTTGGATAAACTTAAAATGCGATTAAAAAAATCAGTATGTTATCTTATATATTCACAGTGAATAAGTGAAAAATATTAAATAAATAATTTCACTTGATGATACCTATTGTTACTGGACCCGTAAAATATCAACTTTTCACAGAAATTCGAAATTCATGTAAAATTTGATGCTTTGTCGAATTCGATCTTTGAGAAAAGAAATGCGTTTTAAATAATTTTATTTTTTTTTTTTAATCATACATTTAAATTAGAATTACTGGTTAAGGAGTTAATCTAATCCATGCAAAATATATTCTTCACTGCAATTACGAGTTTATTGTTTTTATGAATAATTTCTTCAAGAAATTCAAATTCGCTTGAAAGTAATAATTTAGAGTATATTCAAAACGCATTTGTGAGAACCTTTCATTTTCACCCGGAACAATCCGTCTTCGTGTAAAAGACATCAAAACCCTAACCAGACAATCCGCGAGAATATTAGCATAAACGGCTGAAGAATGCCCGCAACATGATTTATGGTCCGAAATCGCCCACCTAAAAATCACTTCATGCTGTTTGGATAATATATTTGGATTCTGACAAGCGTGACACTTGAAAATGACATCTGTAGATAACATAAATTGCCCGAAATCCCCGGCCGAGCCGGAATGGGCTCTGTTATCTCATATATCTCGCAGAAACCCCTCGACCATAACCGCAACGAAACACACGAAAAGCCCTCCTTCATATCTGTAATTTTTCATCGAAATCTGACATTTCTTGCCATAAAAGTCTCATCCCTCTTCCCCCGATATCTTAAGCCATCAGTCGATATGTTTTGAATTCCTAGCAGAGAGCTCGATTGGATTACCTGGCGAAATGAAAGATTCGGGGTTTTTGCGGGGTAAATTATTTACATTTTCGGAGGCACGCGCAGTTTGGGAAAGCGGATAAAAAGTTGCTCAGAAACCCATGCGGTATTCTCTTTCTTTTTTGATGTTCGATATTTTCTTTTGTTTATTAATTTTAATGTAATGAACAATAAGGTATTCAACAAGATAAAACGATTTGTCCTGGTTTTTCTGTCTTTTATACAGCTTCTGAATTCCTTGCAGAAAACTCGATTGTATTACTTGGTGAAATGAAAGATCCGCTCTCTCGCGGTTTTTGCAGGGTAAATTATTTACATTTTCGGAGGCACGCGCAGTTTGGGAAAGCGGATAAAAAGTTGCTCAGAAGCCCATGCGGTATTCTTTTTCTTTTTTGATATTCGATATTTTCTTTTGTTTATTAAGTTTATGTAATGAATAATAAGATGTTCAATAACAACAAAAGATTTGTCGTGTTTTTCTGTCTTATATACATTTTCTGAATTCTTTGCAGAAAACTCGATTGAATTACCTGGTGAAATGAAAGATTCTCTCTCTCGCGGTTTTTGCGGGGTTAATTACTTATATTTTCGGAGGTAAGCGCAGTTTGGAAAAGCGGTAGTAGTATAAAAAGTTGCTCTGAAGTCCAAGCGGTATTCTCTTTCTTATTGATATTCGATAGTGTCTATTGTTCATTAATTTTAATGTAATGAATAATAAGGTGTTCAACAGCAAAAAAGATTTGTCCTGTTTTTCTGTCTTTTATACACTTTCTGAATTCCTTGCAGAAAAACTCGATTATATTACTTAGTGAAATGAAAGATTCTCTCTGGCTGTTTGCGGGTAAAATTTGATGAATTTTCGGAGGCATGCGCTGCGCAGTTTGGCAACATGGAAGTATAATATAAAAAAGTTGCTAAACTGGGTCGGCTCAGAATTCCATGCGGGTTTTTTTTTTCTTTTGGGTATTTTCTAATTCTTGTAAATTTTAATGCAATGAATAATTAAGTGTTTGAAAATATTAAAATATTTTTCCTTGTTTTTATTTTGCCTATTTAGGCAGTCTTCTACGGATTTTTGCTTAGTTTTTGAATTCTTTGTGGAGAGCTCGATTGGATTATATGGCGAAGTGAAAGATTGTCGGAGTAAATTATTTACATTTTCGGAGGCACGCGCAGTTTTTTTACAGAGCATAATAAAAAATTGCTGAAACGAGTTGCTCTGAATCCTATGCGGATTTTTCTTTTTTTTTTTATATTCGATAATTATTTTTTTTTGTTAATTTCAATAAAAAGAATACTATGGTGTTAAACAATATTAAAAGAAGTTTTTGTTTGTCTGTTTTATACATTTTTTATACAGATTATGAATCCCTTGTAGAAAACTCGATAAAATATACCTGGTGAAGTGAAAGATTCTATTTTGCTGTTTTCGGGACAAATTAGCTACATTTAGAGACATGCGAGCAGAGGCGAAACAAAACAAAACAAAACAAAATAAAATAAAATAATATAAAATAAAAAAAAAAAATGGAAAAAAAAAATGTTAAAGTAAGCCGCTCAGAATTCCATGCGTTTTTTTTCTCTTTTGGGTACTTTTTAATTGTTGTAAATTTTAATTAAATGAACAATAAAGTCTTTGAAAATGTTAAAATATTTATATTTTTTTAGATTTTCCTGTTTAGATAGTCCTTTATACAGTTTTCATGTAGTTTTTGAATTCCTCGCTGAGAACTCGATTGGATTACCTGGCGAAATGAAAGATTCTCTCTCTCGCTGTTTGCGATGTAAACTGTTTGCATTTTTGGGGCACGCGCAGTTTGACAAAGCGGAAGCAGAATAAAAAAATGCTTAAATGAGTTGCTCAGAAGTCCATGCGGTTTTTCCTTTCTTTTTTTTAATCCTATATAAAGTTTTTGGAAGGAAAAATATTTGTCTAGAATAGCGGAAGGGGCAGGGAGTCACTAAAGTTCATTTGAATGCAATCAGTAATAATTTTGTTTTTGTGTGCAAAACATATAGCTAAAATAATATATGTATTTTTTCAGCTATGCGTTTTCAACTGAATACTTGGCATAGCTTATAGCATTTAGTAAGCTGGAACCAACATTTTAAGTCAGTTGTGTTCCCCAAAATTATATCATCATTACAGTAATTTAATGAGCTTGATACCTCAAGGTAACTAGAACTATTCGTCTAGAAATGCTTTTGCCACAAAAAATCCAGTCGATTTTGTACCCCAAAATTATATAACCATTGCAGTAATTTAACGGGCTTGATACTGCAAGGTAAATAGAACTATTCATCCTGAAATGCTTTTGCCACAAAAAATCCGACTGAAATTCAAAATTTCAAACTAGCAGCAAACAACAGCTTAATATTTTTATGATAAATAGGCTTGGTATAGATAATCTTAAAAGTACTTACCGTTAGAGGACATGCATTGAAAAAGCCTGAGCCATTTAAAATTTATTTTGAATCTATAAAGAAAAAAATCATTTATTTACAATATTATTATAATATTATCTAGAATCAGAAGTCAATCGATAAAACAATCACAATGAAAATTCAAACAAGAAAAAAAACCTAAATAATAACATTGCACAATGCACGCAAGAAACATCTTTAGACCAACTTGAATAACTGGTACATAATTCTCATTTGAAACCAGAAAATGAAGTACAAATATTTTTAATGCTGACTAGTTAAGTTAAAAACTACATTATTATGCAGACTTCTTTTACGTAATGTTCCAAAAAAACCGCGATTTTGGGGTATTTAAAAAGAAATAAAAATCTTTCTGCCATCTTTATCAAGTTTCTAATTGAATGAAAAGGAAAATATTTAGAGAAAACTCGAACACTTATGAGGTCTAAGTAAATATACTTTCGCAAAAATATAAAGATATTTTCTATCTAGAGGCAATAAGGGAGTGAAAAGAATTTCTTCCTTTTCAATATTGGAATCTTTGAACAGAAAAGGGACAGAATCGCTCTTCCGAATGGTCGATTTCTTTTGAGATTGTCATATCGCTCAAGGGCTCTTTCTTTAATAAATAAATCCTTGCTTTTGTGGCTGTTTACGTTGTAGAGATGAAAGTTGCGCCTGAAAAATTTTATTAATTGAATCATCATAGTTTTTAACATCAGTAAAAGAGGAAAAAAATTCAGCTGATTTCATTGACGTAGAAGGCTTTGCAAATGCGAATTTCGAGAAGCGTCAAGGAGGCAGTACAGACGAGAAATCTCAATAGACATCTCTAGTTTAGAATCATATTTACATAAAGAAAATTGGAGATATATTTTGAAAGACAAGACTACGGCAAACAATGATGTAAATGACAACAAATGAATATTAAAAACACGCCACTCGTCTAATGATCAAAATTGTATGCAATAATCTTTTCGAGGGAGCAAGGTGATGGAATAGGCATTAAGTGTTTATATGTATCTTAAAATGACTGTAATGCAGTTACTTCGTGAGTTCTAGAATTTTACAGATAATTTTAAATCACAATAGAACTTTTCATTTTTTGGATTGGGCAAAAAATAACTGAACACGCTACAATGTTACCGTTATCGATAAATCTGTATATGCGTATGTACAAATATTGTGCATGAGTGTACTGTACATAGATATTACATATGCATGTTGGCATTTTTTAAGATGGGAAAAATCCACTTGCGATTAAAAAAATACACACGTAATTGTTCAAGTTTTAATTTCTCTCAGCATTCCCGGAGTCACACTTTTTCTTTCTTCCTTTTTTTGGCGAGCGTTTTGCATTTCAATAGAATATTAGAATGAATGTAACCCAAAATGTTTAGAAATCTCTCCGCCATTATGCTACTACCTTTGGTTATATAAATAAATTTTACGCTCAATTTCTATATGTTTCAATACTCATGAGAATAGATGGAATGACATCGACGAACTGTCATTCATTTCGTTTGCTATTGCAGACTTTGATGTATTAAATATGTCAGTCATTTCATGTCTAGATGGAAGTCTCCGAGGCGTCATGGTATGCTAACAGATTAAAAATCAAACAAAGTTCAAGTGACAATATCTTAGTAACCAATTCTACATATCTTTATACATAGGGTGTCTCAGTTAAACGTTTCAAAACTCCTGAGAGGTGTTGGGTGCGCACTAACGACTCGAAATCATATAGCAATTTTGGGGTCACAAATGCTTTCCTGAAGCGGTGATTTACTGTGCAACCTTGAAAACCGCTCCTAGCATTCGGGACTTAGAAAAAGGATAATGGGTTTTGAGTGGAAACTTGCCGATGTTTTCAATTGAAAAATTTGCATTTTCTATCTTTTGACACATGCAACTAAACCATGTATTTGAAACTAGGATCGTTCTACGTTGTTTAATACGACTCAAAATGCTTCTTATTCTTCTTCTCCTTATTGTTATCTTTCCTTTCACTCCTATTTTCATAAGATCAGAGAAGACCTAACGCATGCGTAAATACGCGGAAGGTTTACCTAAGAAAATCAGACAGTACACGAAAGTACTGTACAGAAAAGAGACCGTAAGTGAAAAATATTTTTAATAATAAAAGTAGAAAAGCAACCGGTACGTGGATCAAAGTAAGTGTTCGAAGTTTTTCCACCGGCTGCAATGCACTCCTAACATCTTTGGTGCATGGACTCCGAACAGTCTGAAATACTCTCGAATTATCTCGAATTTCACCGCATCGGTTAATCATTTCTGATCTGACATATTAGCTAGAGTTTATCAGAAGTCAATTCATAAAACAATCACAACGAAAACTCAAACAAGGAAAAAAACCTCAATAATAACATTGCACAGTACACGCATGAAACATCTTTAGACCAACGTGAATGGTTGATACATAATTCTCGTTTAAAACCAGGAAATAAAGTAAAAATAATTTTTACCTTTTTTCTTCTTTAAGGCCGATTCAGATTGCGAGCGACGCGAACGAACGAAGCGTTTTTCGCTCGCAGGTGAAAAATTTCGATCATTCACACAAGATGCGGGCGAAAGTCACGTGATGGTATTCATCCACTAAGGATAAAGCGCGCATCTCGCGAGAGCCAATGAAATCGGATGTCCAGCCGCAATTCGCACGCGACAGGCGAATATTCGTCGCGTTTTCATGGGAACGAATTCCGAAAACCGGTTTCGCGGTGAAAAGTTCGCATCACTCGCATTCTGATGGCAAATGAGGCCGCTAGTGTGGCTTTCCAGCCCGTACAGTTAAGTGAATTTTTCAGTCTTTGGCATGTGAACCTGTCTTTTTCTTAGTATTTTTGTGCACTGTTGATGGGGCTTGCAGTTTATAGCCCCGAAACAGCTCTTTGCTGAGTTTTAAACACCTTTTAGTGTATATATTTTTCCGTTTTGAACGGTGTCTATTATTACACATATGTTCATAGTACAAAGTTTTCGACTGCTGTTTTTAGAATATGAACATATGTCAGTTTTCTTGGGAAGCTGGTGATTTATACCAGTAACGAGACTGGCTTTTCTTTGGAACGATTTTAGAGTTTTGTTGAGAGGGAAATGTTGAGTTTTGGCACAGTAGCTGCCCATTATTTTCCAGGAATGTCTCTGAATTGTTTACAGTGTACACAATGTTTACATTATACAACCTTACATTACACTGTATACAATGTTACAGTATGCAATGTTTTGTGGTTGCTCGTGACTGAGGAATATTAAAAAAATATTTTTTTGAAAAACTATAATCTGAACCAAATATAAGGAGACGTAAAACTTCATCAGTTTCTGATTTTGAGCTTAGCCGCAGATACTACTTTTGTGCTAATTTCAGCAACATTTTCCTTTTTAATGCTTGGAATTTTCGCAGTTACTTTTTACATAAATACCCATTACAGGAAATGAACCCTCTCCCCCATCCCCCAATTTTATAGCTAACTTTAATCATATACTTTCACTGTAAGGAGTTTTCAGTAAAATCAATATATTTGGGATGTTTATCAAAACAACAACACTAATAGCAATGGAAACAAAGAGCAATGCAAACAAGGAGTATTTTGAATATTACTGTACACAGCCGAGCTAATATAGCGTACATGAAAATTGCTAAATTTTATCTATTCAAATAATGCATTTTAATCTTTCATTCACAAATATCTCATTCATCATTTTGTAGCTGAATTCGAAGTACCCTGAGTATAATGCTGGTTTAATCTCTATTTATGATCAATAAATCTGGCTATAATACCTTGTCCCCAAATCATCTAAGACATAAATATCCAGCTACTACCGCCTGTCAGTTGTGTTAAATTTATCCATCCTAAATTTAACGACTTGTGGTCACACAACAATGATACGTTTATCCTATGATGCAAATATGATTTAGATATTCACGATTCCTTTAATGCAAAAGACAGTAAAGTGTCATTCCCTTATAATGCATAAACTTAGGCGGAAAATATGAAGCTTGCATAGTTATCTTTTTTATTACTAAGTGCTTGTGAACTTTCAAAACAGTGAAGTTTTACAATACCTTTATGCTATTGATGTAGAGAAAATTACAACGTTAAGGATGGACAAATAAGCTGGGCTTCCTTTACGTTGTAATTTTCTCTACATATATTTCAAAACAATGTTTAGAGGAAATTTGATTAGTTACTTTTTTAAATTAACTATGAAGTACATCTCTAATTGGTTTAAAAGTTTATTATAGTACATTGCTTTGTTTTGTTACCTGCATTAGACAAATAAATTATATCTACCAAAAAGTAACCTATAGAGACAGTGAGGAAACGCAACTTATATTCAAACCCAACGAACAGTGACTAAATTATTATATTGATGACCTAGATATTAATAAGAAAAGGTTGAAAAATGTTGAAAGTCATAAATGGTTAAATTCATTAAAAAAATTAGTGTACATTTAATTTTCTGCACAGTAAACGCTAAATTTAATGGTATTCAACAGTCAAGAAAAATCAATACATTGAGAAATTTCAAGCGCAAGAGTAGTTTCTTGTAGTTGAGAAGAAATATATGATTTTTAATTGCCGGAACAGGATAAGTTTGTTTTATTTATAAACACGTTGAGTTAAACAGATAGATACCTGAAGAAATGGGGTAATTGCATCCTTATGAGAGGAGTACAAGGTTAGGTTAAGGAGTCGGTAAAGCTGAACCAGGACCCGCTACCTGCCCTCCAATATGCGTGACATCGACCATTATGCCAGTGGAAGTTTGGCGGTCTGTGCAGGCATCATGTTGAACGGCCGCACACCCTTCCATGTCTTTGATGGGGGCTCTGTGCAGCTAAGAGGTTTTGGGGTGTGGTCTTGCAGAGATTCGAAGAAATTGTGGAAGGTGCAGACGCTCACTGAATGGACTAGCCAAGCAGATCTCTAGATTCCAACTGTATGAGCATGTCTGGGACTCTCTCGGAAGGGCAGTAGCTACACTCAACTCCCCAGTCCACTGACCATCAGCGGCCTTATCACAGTGTTGTTGAACTAATGGGACCAATATCCCGAGGGAACCACAAACTGCTTCATTTTAAGAACTGAGTCACATTGGAAGGCCTTTATATATGTTAGAGGGGACCATACCCCTAATTACCCATTTTTTCGTTCAATTTTGCTATAACAGTTTCAGGTCTTTGGTACGACTCCAACGAGTGTTATTCATAATCATGTGTGTGCATTTTAAATATATAGTTTCTCAATTGTTTTGTATTGTTTCATTGTATGCACATACCAAGTTTTATTGAAATCTCCCCAGTAGTCCTTACGATAATTGTCTAAATTTGAAAAGTCTCCTACTTTGCACATTGGTGTATATGCATACTATCTTTCTTAAGTACTCATATTGAAACATTCATAGAATGGCAAGAAAATGAAAGATTATTATACAACGCTTTTGGAAAAAAGGCAGATTAAAAAAAAAAAAGAAGAAGAAAGTTTAAACTGTACCTAGTGCGTTAGCATTTCGATGTAATTTAAAAGAATTAAAACTCGTGATTGTTGTCAGACATTAAACTCAATGTATCATAAACAAAACAAAGTTTACACTTCTGTCTTTTGTTTCAGAAACCAATTCAACAATTTAAATAACTTCTGCAAACCGAGACATTGTAATTCCTATTTTCTTCCAGTTCCAGCTCTGCATCTTTCAGCTGTTGTTCATTACTGAGCTCTTTATTCGGTTACTTTCTTTCTTCACAAGAGAAAGATAAAGAAATCACCCTTTGAAAGGAGATAATAGCGGCAAATAAGAAGCAAAACTTCAAAAAGCATTCATTTCTTTCAACCATCCGAAAATCTACAGAAATAATGATGGCAGAAAGTATTTATAAAATAACAATGCTTTGAGCACCATCCCTAATTCAACTCTCGAGGTATTACTCACCTCTCCCTGCACTCCACTTGCTTCGCAGAAAAGACGCCATTCAAATTTGTTCGAGAAGAAAACGGCCGAGAAAGAGAGAATTTTATAGGGAACTGAAGAATTGAACAAAAGAAAGTGTAGAAAAACGAACTGCTCTTTTTCCATTCTGTTTCTACGACGAAAACGATGTTCCTCCAGAAAGTTTTTTCTTTTTTTTTATTGAACTGTTATTTTTTTTTATGCGTGGGAATGATGTGACCAGAATTTGTTTTCCAACTCCTTTTTATGTTTATGTGATCAAAGCAGAGTATAGTGAACAAAAAAAACTTTTTTGGTTGGCAAATGCATTTTGAATGACATTGAGATAGGTGATACTAACGATCTAGAAGTTGATACTGATTGCCACAAACTCTTCTTTAGGTTTCTGACACAATTGCAATCCAACTTGCGTATTACGAGCCCTGATTTAACGAAAACCGGATTAAACTTGATAGTTTTAAACACGCTCTTGTGGTACAATTACGCTCTTGTGGTCTTTTTCTTATCTGTTCCTGTATTGTTAGTTTCATTTGGAAACAATTGAAAATGAAACTTTATTTTTATTAAAGTAAAGGCATTTTAGGCGTTTTTCTATGAAAATGATCATAAAAAACCGCTTGCATTTGGAACATTTTAACTGAATATCATTCATTTTTCTATTAAAAACCCGATGGCAGCTGAACATTTTAAAGATTTCTATTAATAATAAGTCATAAACTTCTTAATAATGATAATGTTCTAAATCAATATTTAAATTATTTTCATCGTCGAATACGAGCTTGCATTATGTTTGTTTTACACTATGCATCTCCATAGGCTTAGAAGTTTCAATGATTATTCAAATTTAAGGCAGTTGGAATCGAGATTTCATGTAAACATTTTAGAACTCAAAGCAGATGAAATAAGTTTTGTTGCAGCAGTTAAGAGTAAAAGAATACAATTTGCATACATTATCATTCTCCTTTAGATTCTGAAAGCCGTTATCTCAAAGCTACTTTAACGATAAGCAAACTTCATAAAGGAGAAGAAAAAATAGAGAAATAAACTGCATTCAATTCGTTTCTTCTATCAGTCTCACTCCAGTTTCAAGTCTCACTCCATGCAAATATATTCAAATCACCACTCAAAAGACTCAGCGTATGAGTTTTTCCCAAAACATCTCTCCCACTTAATCCTGCTGCTCTAAAACATCCCTTTAGTAGCTTAGAGATAAATGGGGAAATTTGGTCTTAGAATGACGCCCAGAATATTACAAAATCCAGATAGGCGGATTTGGATGTTAGACGCACTTTCAGTGTTTTCCTTCCTCATATTGGAAAATGCAGAATATTTTGTGTTAGTCCTTTGTTCGGGCCGTAAGACTCCCCACTGGCTGTGTATTTTACCACCAGCAGTGTATACGTTGCTATCTTGAAGCGGTATATTGAATCTTCGGTAAAATTTATTCACTTTATGAATAAGACTGCGGAAATTGGTTGCATCAGGAATTGAGTTCGCTTAAAATGTTCAAGATTAATTTAAAGGTAAACAAATTGTTTAAAAGAAGAAAATGTTATGTTTCTGTAGAAAATTACTCAAATATTTATTTTTAAAAACTAAAGGTGCAGTTTATAGGGTTTTATAGATATATTTATAGCAGTCCGTTTGGATACATAAAAAAATCTAACAAATACCCAAATGAAACATTTCTTGAAGTAAAACTTTCCAATAATTGTAGATTGGCTCAGAATTCTTGGTAAAAAACCTTTTTCAACTTCAGAAAATATTTATTTTATTTCGCATTACGATAAGGGACCAAAAATAGATGTTCTTCAAAAATATGAAATTGGTAATATGAAGCATTAATCAATTTTTGAAAAAATGCAATAATAAACTAAGAAGAAATCTGGCATGAGAAGCACACTACTTCCGTTTACGCCTCGTAAATAATTGATGTTCTTTAATAGCTCAAAAGAATGGGCACTCTCGTATAGAAGTATTGTTGCTTTTAACTCTCGTATAGACGAGAGTTAAAAGCAACAATTTTTAAATGAAAGCCTTTTAGATATTATACTGTACATATAAAATTGTGGCAAACGTGTAGAATAACAACTTGAAATAAAAATAAAGTGATGCTTTATTAGCGTCTGTGCTCTAAAGTTGAAAAAAAAAAAAAAACCGCTATCTTGCTGTGACAAAAGATACTACTAAATGAGTAAAAGTATTTCCATTCCACGATTTTTCTCAGTTGTAAAATGTAGGCTTCAGTAGAAAAACAAAAACATAAACACAAGGAAAAATTACACTGCTCCTCTGGAAAGTTGAGCTATGACCTAGACAATGTTTCCCTTTTTTTGAGTAATGGCAAAAGGGTAATTGCCACAAATTAGAGTTGGAATTCTTCTGAAAAATGACTTAGATAGTAACCGATTAGAGTCAACTACCCTTCCCTATTACATAAAAAATAGGAAAACATTGTCTGTGTCAGTGGTTTATTTACAAGAGAAACGCTACTGCCATTCACTAAGCTTAAAACATGTAATAGCTTATTGGCTTACCTATTTCAACCAACGCTTGCCAGAAACTTTGCCACCCCCCCTCCTCTATAGTTGTATTGGAATTTCGCTTAACAAATGAAATTCAATTATATTTCCTCACTTTTTATTAATTGCATATATCAAACTTTCCTTCCGTTATTTCATGACTATTCATTGATAACAAAATGAATTGTGCTCTTATTTTCGGACTAGAGACATTAAAAGGAAGCGAAGTTTAAAAAAAATCAATGTTTGTTTTCAAGAAAGTTTGTTCTTATGTAATTAAATAAAAATATAATTATTATTCCAAAATAAAAATTTTAAGAATCCAATGCTACTTTGCGCAGTTGTGCTGCAATCATTAAACTAACTATAATAATTTTAATGTTAAAATTTGCTCAATCACTTAAATATGAACGACGACATCAATTTGAATGTAGGACAGATGGAGTCTGTGAATTATAATGGTAAAGAATTTGCACAAATTTGAATCAATATCGAAATGAACTCCGCAATATTTACGTCCGCAAAAGCGTTACGATTCTTAATTTGTTTCATCAGAAAAGTACTTATGCTCTTTTATTCGCGATGTTTGCTAACTATTAATTCATGTAGAAGAGTTAATCTATGAATTCACATTACTTGATTTCTACACCGAAATTATTACGTAAATATTTAAGTTGAATTAAGTGAACATTATTAATGATAGCCGCATTAATAGAATACGTGTATAGTCAAATAAGCGAGTTGCATTGAAAAAGGAACATTAAGGAAAGGAATTAAGATAAAAAGGAAAAATTATGTACATTTGTAGCAGGGACGTCATTTCAAGTTTTTCCAGGGGGGGGGGGAGAGCAAAGGGTCGAAACACAATGCAATTTCATCGGAAAACATAAAAAACCACGCCCACTTATATATAAATACATTGATTTCTCAAAATCGGGGGGGGGGGGCAATAGACCCCCTTACCCCCCCTAAACGACGGGCTTGATTTGTAGTTGGTACACTGTTAAAACTACAGGTTTCACAAGTCACCTTTATGGTGAAGCGTTGTAGCACCAGTGGCACCCCCTGAGGGGTGCCACTTTACTCCTTATGGCACTTCGAAAGTGCCATTTGGCTTCATGTGGCAACCTATGGGTGGCTTATGGTACCCCATGCGTGATTCCTAGGACCCTAAGGAGCCAAATGGCACTTTCAAGGGTGCCATAGAGAGTCAAGTGTCACCCCTCAGTGGGTGCCGCTGGTGCTACGACGTTTCACCCTTAAAGGTGCCTTGCGCAACCTGCAGTTTTAACAGTGTACAGAATGCATCTAAATCGTGAGAGCATAAAAAACTTCGTTAAAAAACAAAAATTTTTGTGAGTACTGAAATTGAACGAAAAAGATTGTTGACATAACGTAATATTTTTGAAGTAGGGTGTAATTTTTGCAACATTATTAACTTTCAAAATTTGTTTCTAAACCTTTGTTCTTTCGTTCTTTTTTTTATTTTTTGAAAACAACTAGAGGGAGTTGGGGCGGGTTGGTCATCGTCTCTAGTTTTCATTTATTTTATCTCATAAAAAGAAAATAACAGGGATTTTTTGCTATAAGTTTCATTAAATGTTTCCAATCATTCCTAAATGTTTCTAAAATATTCAGTTTATTAAATTTGTTTGCTTTAGTTTTTTAACAAAGTTTTGTAAATTGAACCAACATGCCCCATGCCGGGGTACATGGGTCCGCAGTACGAATACATCATGAGCTACAATTCTTAAGATAAATATCTTAAATATAATTATTGTAACTGACCTATTTCATTTTGTGTTTAAAATGAAAAGCATAACGCTTACATATCTATTTAACATGAAAAATTTAAGCAAATATTAAATTGATTATTGTTTACTTCAAAACTATTTATGTTGCGTTTTTGCAAGAATCAGTCCAACTTGAAGGATTGTCGTAAATTATTCAGTCATACAAATTTCTTTATCAACTTTATTATTGCTAGTTCTGGAAAATTCCCTTTTATTTATCTATTTTTTCTTTCTTTTTATCTTCTAAATTTTTAAAATAACAACCAGGTCTGAAAATAAGTTCTAACAGGTGTCCCAAACAAAATGTAAGGATGTCTTTCATGACAAAATCCCATCATTATGTAATAAATCATCAAGAAATTCATAACGCTCAACATGTCGCACGCCTAGAAGAATACTGTCACAACTCAAAAAGTCGAAACTGAATGTTCAGAGATGTACCCAGAGCCATGATTTAAATGTCAAAAAGAAACGTTTATTTTAAAAGCATTATGGAAGCAAATGAGCCGAAATGATCTAACCTAATGTATGATAGACTGCACCATTACTAATTGCTTTAATATATCAATTTCTTTTCCATGTCTTAAATTTTTCTGTTTTTGAGTTGTGACAGTATTCTTCTAGGCGTGCGATGTGCTTTTAATTATTTTCCCACTTTACGGTGCCTTTCAATTTAAGAATGAAATTTATGAAGCGTCTTATAACTCATATTTACGTCAGTAGGTATGTTCCTGAAAGAATATATGAAAATTTGCTAGAATTATTGTTATCTCAAAATTCTAATTAAAACTAATTTTATCGAAAAGAAACTGAAGAATTCCTCTAAGAGTTCTTTTCTTACCAAAATGTCAAGAGTACAAAATGATTAATGTACATGTCTCCCAAAATCATAAAATGTCACTTTGAATGAAAACTTCTTTAAGGTATCTGGATTTTGTGTTTTCATTTTTGAAGAGCTGATATGCAAATATGAGCTAATATGTAGACCAGACAAAGTTTGATGTTTGCTCACATAAAACTATTACGACTTGCGGCACTAAAATGTTTTTCATAGCAAGTGATGAAGTTTTATATTAAGGCATAAAACAAAGGGATGTAGAACAGCAATGCTTTGAACAGATAAAACATTTTTATGAAGACAGCAAAACTCAATGTAATGCCTATGAAAATATGGAACAGAATTTATTGTTTTTCTAGATATAACAAGAAGTTCTGTCAAGAACTAAACGAGCCTACTTTCCCGTACATCGACATAGGCATTGTAGCATCTGATCAATATTTTCTTGATTATCTAAAACTAAAAATTATGTCAAACATATCTTTTTGCACTTAAAGCTGATTTCTGAAAGCAAAATATACCCCTCTCATCAGATAAAATAGACACGTAAAAAGTAAATAAACGGGTCAATAAAGTTTTGTCGCACCTTTAAAAGAATGTAACTGCTATAGTTCTTCCGTAGAAAAATTCCACAATCGTTTTCAAAAGAAAAAAAAATAAATAAATAAAATAAAAGTACAAAGAACTTCAAAACACATTTTATCAAAGAAAGAAAAAAAAACTCGTTCGTTAATAAAATGTCTTGAATTTCATTTTTAATCCGTTGCCAGTTGTTAAATATAAATAAGGAATAAAATGCTCTCGTGAATGAAAAATTTTTGTTAACAAAAAAAATCGTCTGGTAAAAAAAATAATAATAAATTAAACAAAACAAATAAATAAATATACTAAAAATCGTCTGCCCAGTCAGTCATTTTTTCTGAAACTGCATTTCCGCCATGTTTGCGGAGTCGGAGTCGGAATCAGAGTCCTCACAGAAGATTATTCAGAAAAGTACTTTACAATACATTATTTATCAAAACCATTTTCTTACAAAGTTAGTTTGAAGGAAATCCGCCTTGAAGTTCAGAATCAACATTCAATTTAAATTTCTCCGTAGGCGCTCATGTTAAAATGTTTTCTGAACGGTTCATCATTGAACGAAAAATGGTTCAAATTGAAAAGTGAAATATAGGAATGAGCCTCTCCGAGATCTTTCGAACAAAAAAAAGTTTATTCAATTCGGACGGTTCACTTAAAAGTTATTAGGTGGGGAAAGGATGTTTGAACAGTTCAATGTTGAACAAAAAAATGTTCAAACTGAAAATTTAAATACGGTAATGAAGCATCCTTGCTGAGATCTTTTGAACAAAAAAAAGTTTGTTTAAATCGGACTGTTCATTCAAAAGTTATTAGGTGTGAGAGCTTGTTTGAACGGTTCAATGTCGAACGAAAAATTGTTCAAATCGGAAATTTAAAAACGGGGATGAAGTATCCTTGCCGAGATCTTTCGAACAAAAAAAAGTTTGTTTAAATCGGACGGTTCACTCAAAAGTTATTAGGGGTGAGAGCTTGTTTGAACGGTTCAATGTTGAACGAAAAATTGTTCAAATCGGAAATTTAAAAACGGGAATAAAGTATTTTTGATAAGATCTTTCGAACAAAAAAAACTTTATTCAATTCGAACGGTTCACTTAAAAGTTATTAGGTGGGGAAAGGTTGCTTGAACGGTTCAATGTTGAACGAAAAATTGTTCAAATCGAAAATGTAGATACGGGAATGAAGTATCCTTGAAAAGACCTTTAGAACAAAAAAAAGTTTGTTCAAATCGGACTGTTCATTCAAAAGTTAGTATCGCGGGACCGGTTGTTTGAACGGCTCAAAGTTGAACCAAAAATTGTTCAAATCGAAAAATCAAATATGGGAATGAGCTGTACTCGCCGAGATCTTTCCAACAAAAAAAAGTTTGTCCAAATCGGAATGTTCATTCAAAAGTTATTAGGGGGACAGACAGACCGACAGACCGACCGACCGACAGACCGACCGACAGACCGACCGACGCACAAATTCCCCATCTCAATACCCTACTTTCAAATTTTTAATTTTTCGATATTTATTTCATTTTTTTGTTTCTTTTTGACTTTTTTTACTTGGCGATATTTTTTTAACTTGGCGATATTTTTTGGATTTGGCGATATTTTTTGGACTTGGCGACATTTTTTAGATGCATTAAGCCAATTTTAATGCTTTTTTCGTCTCTTTTATTTTTAACGGGAAAGTAGGCTAAAAAGCGATTAAAACTCTTCTCACTTTTTGAAATAAATTTAAGTATAAAAATAATAAAATACATGTACACTCAAGAAAGCGCACTTAAAGTTACTGTCTGATTTTCTTAGGTAAAACCTTCCGCGTATTTACGCATGCGTCAGGTCTTCTCTGATCTTTCCAAAATAGGGGTGATAGGTAAAGTAACAATAAGGGGAAGAATACTGCCGTGGGCAGGTAAACGGCAGTATCTGCAAAAATGCGTTTTCGAGATATTTGAAGAAACGCGTTTTTGATTTCCCACGAAGATCAACAAAACACTGAACTTCGAACATAGGCGGTACTATATGTTTATATCGATATATTTTTGGGGTAATCGATTGAATTTTGATTTTGCAAAGCGGTAAAGCACAGAAAGCGGTACAGCAGATACTGCCGTTTACCTGCCCTTTTCACTCTAATTGTCATGCGGAATTGGCTGGCAGTTGGCAGTAACTGCACAGTATGCTACTAAATGTCCAGTATTTACATATTCGACAACATGCGGGGTAGATATGTTATTACGAAGTATATTATTGCATTGTGAATGATATGTTTTATTTAAAAATATACATAAATACCGTGTATCCACTTGATATAGATTTAATATAAACGAACGCAAAATATAATTAAAAATATAATGAAACTGTATTGTATTATGCAAAATATGAAGCAAAACTTGATGATTCTTCAGCCATTTTTACTTCCTTTTACTTAGAAAAGGAAATTTTGTGATCACAAAGAAAATTTCACTCAAAATTCGGTCTAAATTTTGATTTTGCTCACCCCCGAATGAATGTTGAGTAGTTTTTTCGACCTAGCAGCTCGTGCATATGTACCTACGAACATATAAACAGCCGAAATATAATTTTCGACTATGCCCCAGTTAATTACGACGAGTTTTTTCGTGACGTGTGTATGAACGCATGTATGTATGTTTGTATGTATGTGCATATGTATGTATGTATGTCGCATAACTCAAAATCTATCTGCCGTAGAAGCTTCTAGTTTGGTATGTAGGCTCTGAGGGTGGTCTAGTTGTGCACCTCCCCTTATGGTTGCATTCGAATGTTCCCAAGGGTGTCTTTTACCCCTTTGTGGGGTAAATCAATGTTAATTTCAATGCAGATTTTGTGATGATTTGGTGCAATCACTTGGCGATATATCGCCAAAGTTTTGGTCGCCAAGTGTTTGTCGCCAAGCTGGCGACAAATTTGGCGAAAAATGATTTCTTTTAAATGTGGATTCAATTTGGCGCTATTGAACACATTTTGCGAAAAATTCACTGAATCATGTTAAAATCGGCGATATTTTGAAAAAAAATCATTGTAAAACATTATTTTGCATTGATTCGTGACAAACTGGGGGTGTAAATGTTTGAATTGTTATCTTGCTCACTCTAATGTACTATTTTAACACTTGAGGCATTTATTATGTAATTTAAACGTAAAAGGCAGTAGTGTGGCGTTCACACCAGATGTTTTAAAATTACTACAAATCAGTTAATGTTTTGTACTTTGAATCAAAACAAGAAATCACTTTGAAAAAGGAGGACTTGAAATGCTTGTTGTGCTCACGATTCTTTTCATAGAACTATTAAAAATGCAACAGCTAGGTATTAAACTGCAAAAACTATCGTCTGTTAGTATGAAAGCAACTGTAATTAAAAGAAAATATTTTTGTTTGTCGTCTGCCAAGTTTTGCTTGTGTATCTATGAAATCGTGAAAAATATTGTCTGCTTGTGGAGAGAAACTTTATTTGAAAGAAAAAAATCTGGTATGGACCCCACACTACTTCCTTTTACGTGTAAATATCTTAGTAGATGCCTTAAGTGTTAAAATAGTGCTTGAAGTGAGCAAGATAACAATTCACTTACGCCCTTAATGTACCCCGAAACAATGCAGAAAAATATTTACAACGATTTTAGCATCATTCAGTGGATTTTTCGCAAAATACCGCCAATAGCGCTAAATTGAACCCAAACTCATAAAATAATTTTTTCGCCAAATTTGTCGCCAATTTGGCGATATGTCACCAAGTTGGCGACAAACAATTGGCGACCAAAAGCTTAGCCATATATCGCCAAGTGGTAACGCCAATTTATATCACTTAAGTCTACACTGATATTAACACTGATTCACCCCAAAAAGGAATAAAACACCCCCTTGGGAACATTCAAGTACAACAAATGACCTCCCGGGACCTCCCATTAAGGCACCCCTACTTTTGCTCAGTTTAGGTACAAAGGACAACGGTTTTTGCGGCGTGATGCAAGTTTTGTAGAGCTATTCATATTATGTTCATCCTGCAGACATGCAGATACTGCCGTTTACCTGCCCACAGTAACGAAAAATGCAGTTACTGCTAATTACCATTGGTTAAAAAAGTTTTTTTTCATTGGAAACCAAAAAAAGATGCTTGTACCATAAAACTAATGTAACATAGATTTCAAAAATGCAAAAAAATTAAAATCGAAAAATTTGCAGTTACTGCCCTTTACCTGCCCACGGCAGAATAATAAGAAGCATTTTTAGCCATATCAAACAACGTAGAACGATGCTAATTTCAAACACATAGTTTAGTTAAATATGTCAAAAGGATAGCCTAAGGCAAGTTTTAAATTGAAAACTTAAGAAAGTTTCCACTTACAACCCATTGCACCTTTTTTAATTAGAATATTTCACAAGTGCTAAGCGCGGCTTTTACTTACATGAAGTACATGTTCTTAAGTAAACTATGTATCATATATTTCTAATGTAATAAATATTTTTAATATATATATATATATATATATATATATATATATATATATATATATATATATATATATATATATACCAGCCGGGTACCCGGCCCTGCCCTGGTTTCGGCCGGGTATGGTATTTTAGTGACACTTGTTCGTGAATTTTTCAACATTAAAGTGCATATCTATACACACAATGGCTACTTCTGTAAACAATGGCAATTTTTTCTGACTGGACAAACTAAAAAACTGTATTACACACCTTAAATACAAATGCAAGCTACAAATAATGTTTAGGTAAATCGGAAATGTTATAAGCTTGGTACAGGGTGCGGCGGAGAAACTTGCAGACTTGAAAAGTCAACTAAGGGAAAAGTACATCATGTATCAGTTTACTACTTTTTATAAGATATGGTACCCATTCTGAATTTTTATATTAGTTAGATTTAAAAACTACATCGGGAAGAATGACGGCCCCTGTTAATGATGCACTCATGTACCCTAGATTTGTTGCACTCTTTCGAGCATATCGACTGATGGGATGTTGGTGATAGCAAGCCGGATGTTGTTCTCCAGGCGTTGCAGGGTCCGGGGCTTGTCGTTGTAAACGATCGATTTGAGATACCCCCATAAAAAATAGTCACAGAGTGTCAAATCGGAAGAGCGGGCCGGCCACGGTACGTCACCTTTCAAGGAGACGTTATCACTCAACTGGTGAACCACAGCAAGTTTGTAGGGATGAAACTGGAGTTCGTTGTGAAGAATTCGTCTCAGTGTCCAATCAAAAATCCCCAAAGCAGCAGCGTGTTTACGCGCCGAACGCCTGGGAGAGCGCAAAAACGACTCCCTCACTTTTTCGACGTTTTCTAGGGTTCTGGAAATCCGTTGACCTCCTGGGCCTCTGTTTGCCACACTCTCACTTTCCCTGAATGTTTTCACCCACAAAACAGTCGATTCCCAGCCAGGAATGGGAACAACGGGCTGAATTTTGAACCGAGTTCGGAAGGCACGTTGAGTGGCGACCACCGAAAGATTATTTGAAAAGTAAGATTCGGCGGCGAACGCTCGTTGCTCCTTTGTCCAACGCATGGCGACAACTAAACTATGAGATAACAAAACTTCAGGACCCTCTCTTTAAAATGAGACTCTTCCCACTCCTTTCTGACCACTCCTTGCTAATTAGCATCCAATTAAAATCAGCAAGTTTCTCTGTCGCACCCTGTAAAATCAATCGCACTGGAGTCAAGTATTTCCAAACATTACACGTAAAATAAGTCCCATCATTAGTTTATATCCTTGTGACTACATTGGTGAAAACATCTTATGTACCTAACTTAGAAATTTTTTGACTATAAACATTTTCTGTTCTCTAACTGTTGCCAAAATCAATTATCTTTTTATTTAGTCTCGTTAGCGATTATTGGCACAGATGAATCTAAAAATCCTAAGAAAGCAATAAATTTCATACTTACTCCAGAGAAGCCTTGGTTCACATTTTCATTATGATCACCATTAATATTGTTGTTACCAGGCAACAAATTTTTGCAACAATGGACTGAAAATTTAATCATTTAATGGGGAAACTATATGAAATTTACTATTTTCCATAATAACTTTTTTAAACTAAGCTTTTTAGAAATAAATTATAGCTTATCCTGCTCCCTGTTACTGTAGCTATCTACGGTGAAAAAATGGTTAAAATCGGTCCAGTAGTTTGGAAGATTACCCCGGACATACGTTTTCAAAAGTAGTCTTTTATGTATATAGATATATATGTATGCATATATTTGTAAACATATACCTACATATAGCTTTCCCCATAACTACTGGTATAAAAGCTATAGTAGGTCCCAAGGGCTATTTTTCTGTATAGGGGAGACTGGGGACGGTTGTGACGCGGGGCGGTTGTGACAGTCGTCATATTAGCTAAACTATAATTAATACCTGGTTGAAGCAAAGAGAGAGAGAGTATCAGCATGCTTGTCTGAATGTGTGTCAAAGCATTACGGTAGCCATTGAGCGACATTAACGCTAGCAGAGGGGTTGGTTACTTTTTAACAGTCAAAAGTAAGTTTTTTTGTTTGATGTCTTTTAGTAATTCCTGTTGAATGGGTACAGATAGAAAAATGAAACATTTCTCCCCGTTAGTAGTGAACCTTAATAGTGAAATAGCAGTGATTACTTTTTATGTAGGCTATTTTGTATTGCCATGGCGATTGCTGTTTTCAAAAGTAGTGGGTTGGGGTCGGTTGTGACAAATTGCGTGGGGACGGTTGTGACACGAGTAAAACATGTTTTTATCATATTTGATGCCCATAATACGCTTGGAGAAGACAGAAATAGGGCAGTGTGACCTAATGAAATATAAAGAAGCTTATAAAGAAGTGAAACTTTTTTTTCTTTCGGACAGCTTTGGAAATGCAACGTTAATCGTAAGTCTTTGCAACGAAACATTCATTCGTAAACGCGATGGAGCCGGCCGGCGCTGTCACAATGAAAACAACGTGTGCATAGGTTATATTGCTCATAATAAAGTGCTTTTGAGCTTACATATACGCTGAAAGCAGATATGAGAGTAAAATGGCTACTGAGAAATGGTTCCGTTCATTTTAGAAATGTTTCACGTCTGTTCGTGTAGCTCATGCAACTAGCCTTTCAAGAGTAACAAGCTTCAATAAAACAAATAAATGTGGAATCTTTCTTTGATACTTGAGAATTGTTATGAACAGACACGGTTATGACCCACAGGATGTGCATAATGTTGCCAAAACAGACGTTACGAAATTCCAAAAACCTGATATTTTTGTAAGACTTGGTATAAGGCTACTTCAACTGAACGAGACACATTGTTAAATGTTAAACTTTCCCAGATGAAGGTTATGTTGAATTACGTTTAATATTACTTGAAATTAAAAGTGATCTAGACTGTTTTGCTGTATTTTTGAACTTGTCACAACCTACCCCAAGCACTGTCACAACCGCCCCTGGGGTGGGGTCGGTGTGACATTTTTTCCTTTTTTGTTTAATTTGGTCCTGTGAGTTAACTATTGTACTTAGGGAGAAAATTTTAGTGTTTATAAGCAGGCAAATAAACACTTTAACATAAAAATAACTTTAAACCAGCTCACAGGCATTGCTAAGGGATCTATGGGGGAGCAAATGAAAATTGTCACAACCGTACCCAGTCTCCCCTACTGTCAAGTTTTCAGAAAGTTTCCAATATTTAACAATAATTCTGCATGTTATAAGGCAAAAACAGGTGAACCAAATTGATATTTTTATATCATCATGAATATAATAGTTTCAGTTAAATCGATAACAACAGAGTGGATTCCTGAAATTTAAAACTTATTGCCAGCTATTTAGGATAAAAGATTATAAAAATCCGTTTTTGAGTTCTTCAATTCACTGCCAGTCACCTAAATGTAATGATCGGGTGATTTAACTTTAATTAAAACATGTCAGCTAAAGTACATCTTTTATGTGGCAAAGGTTACAAATAAATTGTTCTTGTATTTGTCGGGAAATTTCTTAAAACTGGAATTTTGGGAGTGGAGCAGTTTTTTTTTTTTTTGTTCACATGCGCAACGCGAACAAGCAAGCACGTTTAACTAAGACATGTTTCACATTCACATTCGACCAGTTTCTAAATTTGTGCACAGTGAATAAATTATTTTTTTTCTTAGTTTTCATATAATATTTTTTTTCACAAATTCTCCGCTTTGCACTCCTTACACGCGTATCTCAAAATATAAATGATATTCAGTTTAAAAAAAAGTTTCGTACGATCTTAGAAATGCCTTTTAAAGAACTTAAATTATATCAATGTAAAACAGAAACAGATCGGACGTAATGTTAAAAAGAAGTAGAGTTCCATTTTTACATGTCAATTCCTTGTAAAATCATTCAAGGTTATCTTTTGACATGAAAAAGTAAACTTCCCCGCATGCCATTTCTTTGAAACTCTCGAAATCCATTCTGTTTTGATATTTATCTCCAAGAAAGAGCGACTGCCGTTTATCATGTTTTTCTTATCTCAGGTACGGTTTCGATTTTGTTGGTTGAAAGTCTCCAATTTCTGTTCCGAAAATAAATATTTCACTTTTGAAGAGATGAAATATATTTTTGCTCGATGCCCCTTTCACAGTCGTTGGTAAACAAATGATCGGAATTGTTTTGCTGCGATTGTTATTACTTATGCTCCTTTCTGAGTTCAGCTTTGCTACTTGGAAAAGCTTGAGAAAATGTTCTATTGTTAGAAACTTTTTAAAAAGTTCAGCCGGAAAGTTCGCGGAAGTTTCGATTTGAATACATTTTATTAAAGCTCCAGTTAGATGTGCAGTAATGAAGAATTTGGTCTTTCTACTGCTATTCTTTGTAATTCTATATTAATATTAATGATCTGCAAAGTAATGCCTTTAAGCAGTGATGCTAAGAGATATATATTGTGAAATATCCAAAACATATCAAACTTAGACTTGGGGTAATGTATAACTGTTTTTAACTTCTATTAGGTCATGTGGTTTTTGTACTCTAAATCTTTCCAACTATATATTTCAAAAGTAAAGCAAAATAATATCAAACTAGCTGACCCATGCAAAGCATTCGCTCTTGATGGAAGCAATACAAAAAGCCTTTTTTTTTAAAGTTTTTTTTGAATAACAGCAAAAATTTGAGTTATTTACAGGACTGAAAAAATCTTTAAAATTAGGACTTAGGGCCCTGCTCCACATCAGCGTAAAACGCGACAGAAACTGAAGGCAGAAACCGAAAATCCGGGTACTTTCCATAGGAACACTATTTGCTCCATTTTACGCTTCTGCTTTATTTTTCTGCTTTACGTCAATGTGGAGCAGGGCCCTTACTTTTAATGTACCGAAAAAATAGAAAAAGAAGCGCACACACGCACACACACGCACGCACACGCGCACACACACGCACACACACGCACGCACACGCGCACACACACGCACACACACGCGCACACGCACACGCACACACACACTTTGGAGAAATAATATATGTTGATGAGAAGTTATATTAGAAATCTGCTATCCGCTGAAGAAAAACCCGACTGTATTTTTCGGCTCGGATTCGAACTTATATCCTTTCCATACTAAGTACGATGCTCTATCCAACCACACCAATGCTTCTTAAGACTCAAAAGCATTTCGTTGAAGTACTATGTAATTAGAAAAAAAAATGACCAAAAAAAAAAAATCATACTGCTGCGCTAAGCACTAAAGTCGTGTCTGCACTCTGCACTTTAAAAAAAAATATAGTTATGACCACCAGGTGGCTCTTTGTGACGTATTTTACCTAAATACAAAATTATATGGTCATTTAAGAACGGGAAGTATTTAAAAAAAAAATCTTTAAAAGTTTTTGATCTGAATCAAATACATGGTGGCGCAAAACTTTAAAGAGTTATATCTCAGTGTGAGCTCGACTGCAGATACCACTTTTGCTCTTATCACGGCAGCATAGGTCTATTTTTCATCAATAGCCGAAATGGGGTAAATTATGGAATTTGATAAAGAAATAAGAAAGATATCGCGTAGCGACAGAAAAAGAGGCTAGATAGATATAATTTATAAGATACAGCAATGAATATGTAAAATGTACTACAACTTTCTACTCAAACAACTTTTTGTGAAACAATTTTTGATGTGTGATTAAGATTGCACATAGAATCATACCCAAGAAAAAACAATAAGGGATAAAGACCATGGAATTTAGATTCACACTTCATGAAACTTGCCATTAAGGTTTCTGAAAGAATGCTCGTTTACTTAATGCTTGGCTTTGAGCTCGCATAAACTAAAAAAGTTTCTGTTTTGCTGCGAAGTTTAAACACTGTATTCTTTTTGTATAAAAATAAGCTTCAGGTAGCTTCAAAATATCTACTTTTTACTACACACTCATTTAGGTCTTTATCGCAGTGATTTAGCGCATACTTTTGATTTATCATAGCACAAAAGATTGCAACTTCATTTAAAAACATTCACTACACTTAACATTAACCCATTAATGCCTAGCGTCCCTTTTTAGGGACGGTCCAAAAAGTGTATGAATTTACCAAAAATGTACATTTCAATCAAATAATAGTATTCAATTATTACTTTGGTATTGTTTCAATTCATTATTAACAGATTGCAGCACATAACCATTCTAAAGTCTGTTCTGTAGCCGTGTAACCAGTATGCGAAACCTCTTTGGAAAAAGACTGTCAGGCATTAATGGGTTAATTTTCTTCATATGCATTAAAATTTATTACCCTAGTGTAAAAGTATATTTCTACAATAGGGAAGTTTTCGATTTTTCAATTTTATTTTTATATGATAGAGCAACGTACATGAACATCAACGGCGAAAAAATTTTTGCGCTGCGACAAGTAGTTTTTTTTTAAATAATTTTTAAATTTCAAGCGGGGGTGACGTCACTGGGCATTCGTTGGCGCTTTTGAACTTTCTACTAAGGCGGAGAAAGAGCGAGAAGCTTTAGATGCGAGGAGCTCGAGAAACCGGTTTCTCCGGCTTCCGCACTGTTGTTCACTCTGCACTGCCGTAATTTTTTTTCCTCGCCAAGTGATGCGTTCTAAAAATTTGAATACGAATTTCGCCAAAAAATATCAAAACAATCACCCCTAGCAGGGTATTGGATTGCTCTTTGATAAATCCAGTTTTAAATAGTGAATTAGTAGACTTTAAAGTATTGATTACGGAAGGAGAAAATCCCGCACTGAAACAATAATATAGCAAAAATCAAATTTTTATGGATGAAAGGCTGAAAGTTACTGCCATCCGACGTCACAGGTTTCGGTTTCAAGGCGCGCTTCTTTTGAGCGTGGGTTTTTAAAAAAATCATTAAGAATCAACCGTTGTGTTTTAAAATTCGGCAATGGTGAATTTTTGTGTTTTGTAAGCCTCTTAACAATATTTAGTAGTTAAAAAAGGGATATTCAATAGGTCACAACTACCCTATTGTTTTGTCTTAAGAAGTAAGTTATTGCCCCTCAGCCAGGGCTGATTATTTAATGCAATTGTCTTGTCTCTTTGATAGACAGATTTAAAGTAATAAAGTGAAGGAATTTTCTTCAACAAAATTCAGAGCTGCCAACTTAATTTAAGGCAATCAAATAAAAGCTTCAAACAACAAATAACTTTTTACATACGTTCGTACAATGCTTATTCAAACAAAACCATATTTAACGCGTGAAACTCTGAAATGGTACTAAAACGTTGTTCTCTCTTCCAACATAAAATGAACTCCCCGTGATATTGAGCGACATAGCTTTATAAACGTGAGTTGATGTTGAAATTACAAATGAATGGGCTAAATTTATAAGCAAAATAGTTTATTTTATCGCTTCAGAAGGGACATGACATTTTTACTATTTCTTAATATATATTCACTTGATCATTCATTGTAGTTGGTCTTTGTTCTCTATTTTGAGACATTATTCAGTTTTTCACTGTTCCTTCAATAATGGAGTTTTAAAGTGGTACTTGCATAAATAATAACTCATGCTCTGCGAGAAACATACTATTTTCTCAAAAACAAACACAAATAATGCTTTCTGTGTAGTAAAAACGGTGATAAATGGGAAATAATTCAACAGATGGCGCTGATATATTCCATGTTCAGCTGATGCATATTTGATTAGTTTTGAGATGCGTTTTTGTGTTTTGGGGCACAACTTTTATAAGTGCTTTTGACAGGTTGTAAAATAAATGGAAACAGAATCAATAAAGTTGCTGTTTAACGTGGTCCCAAGCATAAATTGAAACAGAACATTAAATTTTCTTTCCCTTTTTAACTTAATGATTTATGACAGAAAGGATTTCTGCTTTTTTCTACTAGACGGCTAAAAATTGGTTTTAAAATAGTAGGCGAGAAATTTTCTTGATTTAATACGACAATATATGCACATTTTCTGAAAGGATGATCAATAAATGTTTAAACAATCACTCATAACCAATTCATAGCGTTAAACGCTTAAGACATTTTCCATCAGCTTCCTTTATTTTCTTTTACACCATAAGCAAACATTTTTTTTAAATATATAAACATTTTTAAAACATTCACCATTAATTATCGTTCTTAAAACCATTTTTATTTTTCAATTGTTGTATTGAGATAATATTTAAGGAAACAACGAATAAAATTTTGCGCGTTTAAGGTAATAATTTACCAACTTTTGAAAATCATAAATAGGAAAAATGACGGCTTGTACATTGAATCATTTAATTCGTATGAGGCATGTGGCTCATATTTCTTTGACGAAAAAATGGCATTGAAGGCGCTACTTAACATTACCCATTCAAAAAAAAAAATTAAGTGGTTTTTTGAGGAATTCAAGCTTCAGACAGACAGACGTGAACAGATTTTAATAGTATTAATGAGTTCATTTATTTGTTTATTCATTTTTTGTTTATTTTTCATTAATAAGTCATTTATTCGTTTATTTACACGTCCATTTGATGAAAAAACTGTTAATCATTAAATAGAAAATTTTCATCGTAAAAATTGGGGCATTGTACACTTTGCCCCATGGTTTTTAAGGTGGAAAAGGTTTTTTTTGAAGGTGCAAAATAACTGCCAGAAATGCAAAATAGTATTTCAACACAAGTTGTCATATTCAATTTTTATGTACAGAAATTTTCAGAACAAATTTCCACTGCGTTTAGTTTGAAATAGGTCAGCTATCTTAAATATTTCACTTTGCCTCACATTCCCCTACTTTTGAATAAAAGAAACACCACCATTACGACCTTCTTTCGCCTTAAGTGTAGATCCGGATTTCTGCTTAAAAAAATGAAATTCCTTTATCACCGCTCAACGATATTGACACCCCCATGTTTTATTGTTTTTTGTAAAAAATACTAATAAAAATAAAAAAAAGATAAAAACAACAGCCACTTGCTTATTTTACACTTGTTTAGCTCCTGCACTTAAAAGGTGAATCATTATCCCCATGGGATGCTTTATCAAATCTATGTGCTGATGCTCCTAACTGTTCGTTAGTAACAAGATGATCTTTCATTTATTTCTAGAGAAAGTGGATAAAACATACTCAAGAGTTATCAGCACTCAGATTTTCTATTCCCAAAGTCCCAAAAGCCAGTATAAATCATTTTGGTGGAAAAAAAACTCGTTTCTTGCTTTATCATCCCCTCAATGAATTTGTCTCTGAAATAAGCTTATGTACTTAGTCCATCAATCTCCATGGGATAAATAGATTACGTTCATCTTAGCAACAACTGGAAAGGACACTCGCAAGTGACTGTTTCTACTCAGTGGCAGGAATAGTGAAGCCTCTTTGATTTTTTTTTTATTTTTATCCAATGGTCCTTTTATCTTCAAAGTGAGTTTCCATTATTTATAACTAGCTTTTTACCCCTCGTTACCCGGGTGCTTATTAATACAACATAGTTCTAAAAAATTACTTGAATGAATCCTATCCACATGGATTGGAAATATCTGTTGGAACCTCGAATTTTTCTGCATCATACAATTATTTGTGCCAATGTTCCAAGGTAATTAGAACATGAATTATAATTTTTTTAAACTTATTTCATGCTAAAATGAAATAGGTGAGCCTTAAATTGGCAATTCATTGTTAATCGTGATCTTTGTTGGAAAATACTCATATTTAAATGTGTTAACTTGTATCAGTGTGTATGCTAAAAGGCTTATCTCTATTACTCCATATATTCAAAATTGAAAGAAAATGACCTTTTTGAGATAAAAAATTCGAATTTTGAGCTTTTTGTGGATCTTCTAAAATTTCAAAACTCAGCCTAAGTAAATTCTAGTGCATCAAGGCACCTCTGTGCCAAGTTTAATGAAAATCCGACAAAAACTGGATTTGCATTAGGAACAAACATACATACAAATTTTCATACATCCATTTTTATGTATAAAGATGGCAGCATTACATGAAGGTAATATGCCTCAAATTTTGTCGTTTATAATTAAGTCAACAATTTTTAATAGTAGAGGCGAAGTTAATGGGTAAACTATTTTACTGTGCTTGGGGCACCACTTATCTAGAAATATTTTAACTACGTCATTAAACGCGTAGTTTATTCCGATCAGAAAATAGTTAGCTCTAGAAGCCCACAAAACATTTTAATACGAGTTTTAAAATCTGATACTTTCTCTTTCAGGGTATGTCGAAAATAATTTTTATTATTATTAAATGAAAAAAGTCTCAAAAATCAAATAATTCAGATATTTTTGTAGACGAATTTATGCGTAATGTAGTATTTATTAATTTAATATTTAGATTGTTTTGATTTTAAATGTGTTGTATCATTTGCCAAGTGCTTTAAGCTTATTTCATTGCAAACTTCTATAGTTTATTTCATCTTCTGTATCACTTTATTTATACATTTGTTCGTTTATTTATCTATTTATTCACTTACGCATTCATTCATAATTTTAAGAAATTCATTCAAAAATTCATTAATTTATTTATTCATTCATCTCTTAAGTTCTTAATTCATTCATTCACTCATTTATTAATGAAATTGAAGAAAACATGTTTTAAATAATTATATAAAATATTTTATTAAAGAATATTTTAATCATGCACTTAATTTAAGTTTGTGCCAATAATGAAAAACAACTCTCCAATAAAGTTCTATTGTACAATAAAAAAAATCTGTCTCTATGTATTGTACTTTAAAAAGTAAATTTCTGTTTAAAAAAAATATTCAGTTTGTCTTATATCTTTTTCTTACATATTATTATCCACCTCCAATTCTCTTTATTGCATAAGTTTATCTTCATTTTTCCTTTAAAACCCTTTGTATAAATAGGTGAGAAGCGCAAACCGGAAAATATGTTGCATTCACATTTTTTAAATTTTATAAATATATACACGTTCACTACTTACGTTTTGAATATTTTATGCCTTAACAATAAAATTTGCACGGATTTCGAATTGTATTGTAACTCGAACTGTCTAGACAGAATAGCATTGGTGTGGAGACATTTTAAAGGAGTGTTTTCAGCGTGTCTTATTTGTCGTAGCGTTTTCAAAATTAAAATCGTTTTTTTTTGTGTA
>JAXGGA010006689.1:0-68032 GCA_038373865.1 Uloborus plumipes
AGCATGGACCAAAATATTAAAAATAAAACACAAGCTGTTGGGATGGACAGTCTAATTTCTCCATCACAATACCCTACTTTCAATTTATTTTTGATATTTATTTAAATATTAGATTTGTCTTCTTCAATAACCAATGGCTTATTAGTAATGCAAGACTAAAGAAAAATTATTTTTGCCAAAACTTTTTTTTTTCCAAACTTGACAAAAAAACACTAAAACAATTTAAGAGTTTTCAGAAAAAAAGCTGAAGGAGGCCATTTAAGAATGTAGCAAAACATAAATAATGGTACCTGGACATGTGTCTTTTGGATAAACAGCAAGACATGTTTAAAAGTCGTGGTAGGGCAATTCATCCCTAAAGTTTAAGAAACATAACCAGTGCTTTGCATGGATAAACACAAGAAACACAATATGATTTTGTCTAGATAATTCGAACAGCACCTTCCTGATACCAGTGGCATGGCCAGAAAAAAAATTTCGTATGCCGAGATAAACAGATTGTGAAGGGGGGGATAAACACATTTTTAGTCCTTTCCACAAAGGTCAAACAAGCAAACTGAATGAGTTGCAGAACAGGATAAACTCCGAATCCCACTCCTGGATGGAACATATCACTGACTGGGCTGATAGCAAGAAATAATAACAACAAACTATTGAAAAGACAAAAGATTTAGATCTACATTCATCATGTTAAGATTACTGTATGTATTCCATATTATAAATGAGGGCAAGGCACGTCGCTTTTTAATGCGCTCTTTTTCTCCTTAAAAATGGGCATTGTTTCTTCTTTTGAAGTTTCATCTAATTTTGTTTTGTTAAACAAAATATTCTGCTGGAAAGAGCCTTAGTTTTTTTTTCTTAATTATATCTAAAGGAAAACTGTTTTATAAACAAATACTTCACTTGAAAGTTTTAACATACAACATATCAAAACAAACAAAAGAATGTACTTGGCAAGCAGTTCACAATCCACATTTTATAACCTGTAAAATAGTTTCTTTAAATACTATTTAACCGGTAAGTATTGAAAGGTATTTGAATTCAGATTTCTAGGAATGTAGGCTACACACAGGGCTTTTATGCTTCAGAATTCTCAGAGCAAAGTGTTACAGGGATTATAGAAGAAAAATAAAAGAATTAAACTGCTAGAAACGAATTTTTAATTTTTTGGGTTTAATTTTGAAACATCAATTGGGAATGCTTCATGTCATGAAATTTGAAGATTCGAACAAGAGCAAAGATTTGAAATTTCGTAAAAGCACAATATTTACTTTCTGTCTCACCTTCTCCCGCATCTAAGATCACTGATCTTCCTCTTCGTCCTCTCGTCCCTTTCGCCCTTCAACTCAACATCCAAAATTAAATGTTTGTTTTTCTTCTACTCAAAACGAGCGCCATCTCTTGTCAGTGTCATCTACCACGAGGTAAAAAAGAAATAAAAATGCAAACCTGCAAAGAAACATAAAGTAATGCATTAAAATGAAAAAACAACAGAAGAAATATTTACAAACTTACATAATATAGTATTTTTTCTATTTGACTAAAAATTTATGCAATATCATGTGCAGAAATTAAACTCTATAGGCTGAACCTTTAAACAGAAAAAAAAAATCTTTAGAGAAATTTTGCTACGTTTGGCAACATATATTACTTGTAGTGAAATTGTTCTTCAGCATCGGCGCTTCCGACGTCGGATTCGGGAATTATCGGCGATGAGGTATGAATTTCATGTCAATTAATAAAAAGGACATAATTGATTATTAATTTAATTTTTAACAGAACTTGAAGAACTGAGTTAGTGAATTAAAAACTGCGTATGAATTAGGTCTTAAATGTCATGTCTGTATAATATACGAATGTGTTAGTCATTAACCCTAACGAGGCACACGTGGCGTTTGTTTCTACTGCTAAAATAATAGCACATTTTCCATTGTACTATATTTATAATTACTATAAAAATAGCTATTTTATTGAATATAAATAGATTGCAGGCTGTAATCAAATTCAGCCTTTTCTTAAATGATTAGATAGTTCAGCTGGGATGCTGAAATTAACCATAGTTACAGTGCACCCAGTTGTCTCAAATTCAAAATTAAGACTAATTAAAACTGTAATTAAAACTTGGCACTTCTCAAGACAATATTTATAACTCCATCAAGCCCCTATTTAACTTAGTATTTAAATATATTTTGAAAAAATTTCTCACCCCAAATGTGTTTGTACAATTTGTCATACGACAAAGGGATTTCCTTTAATATGAAGCGGTTTGAATTCTTTACAAGAGTACAACATAGCCTGTCCGTGTCCAAGCATAAATGTTTGCGTGTATGAATGTAAAAGCTTTGCATAAGAAGTTTCTTATGCTATCCAGCCACATTTAGATCTCTTTTACATAAACTATATTAAGTAACTTAGCAATTACATAATCTAAAGTAGTTTTAGAAAAAAAAGTTCGTGTTTTTACTAGCATTTTTTAATTGTTAATTCGTCAAATTTATCGGAAAATATTCATCAATTTACTGTAGAACCTCTTAATAAGGGACACAAAGGGGACTGCAGATTTTGTTTTATTTAGTAGATGTCCTTCTGAGGATGAAAGAGGCATGCCATGAACTTCACTGGGTATGATGTAGTAATAAACTTAAAAGTTTTTAATAAATATTTTTAAAAAGAATTCATACATATAATTAATTTCAGTTATTCAAATTAAAAAAATTAAATTTGTAATTTTCGAGCTAGATTTATTTTCTGTCATGCAATTTTAGGTGCGTTACAATGTGAATGAATAACAGTAATAGCATTTCAAGTGTTTTATAAAAAGCTTGTCATCAGTTTTAATTGAACCCACATGAATCAACTGATGAAAGCACATAATTAAATCTTTAGTTAAATACATTTTTGTCTCTTTGTATTTTAATGTAAGAAGAAACTTACATGAGTTAATTTTCAGGCAGAAAATGAACCTTAAATTTCAATAGTTGTAATGTAATTTATAAATGAACTTTTGTAGGTTTTCTCTATGACAGTCCCTTAGTCAAAGGTAAATAAAGACATGGAGGTCGTCCCTATTCAAGGAGACTGGGATAAAAAAAACCTCCTTTAAATAAGGGTGTCCCTTTTTCGGAAGTGTCCTTTACCCATTTGCATTTTGAGTGCATTAACACTCGCATTTTGGCTTGTAACCATCACCGGAGTGCGAATATGTGCTCATTCTTATCGTAAATTTTGACAAAATTAAAAAGAACAACTTATGATTTTTCTGTAGCCAGCAAATCAGTCAAACCAGAGCTATTTCACGTAGATATTTTTAAAAACCATTACTAATAAAATCGTGTTATTGACAGTTTGATATTCATAAGTGTTGTCTGCAATATTGAAGCATAAACTCATTTTAAGAAAAGTATGTTTAAATTTGTGCTTCAGATGTTTTTATCAAAAGTATGAATTAAGCTAACTTACCTGTAAAATATTTCTGTGACAGACTTTTTAGGTTTAATAATATGAAATCTATTTTAATGTTTGCATAATATGAATCAAGTTGCTAGTACACTAATAGTTTAGATCCTCATTTAAAGGTAGAAACACTAGCATTGATTAAATTACAGAAAAAGTTTCCATTTAATCCTAGCAAGTGTTGGTCATTAAAAAAGAGATATCAGCATCATAAAGCAAAATAGTATGTACTGTATTTTAGAGAAATGAATACATAATACTTAAATTTTATCTAATGCTTACAGCTCTTGATAATTACGTAGCCATTGTTATGTATGTTCTTTTTTAACAAAAATGAATTAAAGTAACATTTTTATTTCACAGCATTTTAAGATTGCAAAAGCGGCTTGCAGCCGCAGTTTTAAAATGTGGAAAGAGAAAGGTTTGGCTTGATCCGAATGAAATGAGTGAGATAGCTAATGCAAACTCAAGTAAGTGCTCTATTTTTCCCATCTAATTTGTTTGTCTTAATACATATGCATATAATACAAGAATTAAAAGAATTATGAATCAGCAAACCTAGATAACATTTTAAACTGTCTGAACTCAAACAATTTTGTAAAAAAATTCTGCAGAAAAATACTTTTCATTCTCCCAAGTTTTATATTGCAGCCAACAGCAAAAGTAAAAAGCAAGGAAGACCACTATGCAATGTCTTTACTCCTTTTTCAATATTCATTGCTAGCATCACAAAGCTGGCGACCAACTTTTCTCACTTTCCGGTGAGAGTGAATGAATACTGGATTCTCAAAATGGCCGTTTTAATAATTATTACTAAAATCTTTAGCTCAAAGTTCTATATTTTTATTTATTTTATTCTCAATGTTTTAAAATCGTAAAACAGCAGGAAGGCAGGTCAGGGTATATTTGCACTATTTTTGCATCTGTTTCAGGAATTATAGGTGAAGCTTTCAGATAATTTTTTTCATTAGTCAGCACTGAGAAACTGTATACTTTTTATGTTATTTTTCATCCTATTTTTTTTTTACTCTTTGGTCAGCTAAAACAATAATTCTGATTTTGTTGTAATTTTTTAACATTTACTTTGTGGGGAGGGGGTGTAATTGTAATTTTAGAAGACTATAAAATTCTACTAAAAATTTACATTTATTTAAAAAATCATAATTGGAAGGAAGATAAACAGAGCAACTTTTAGTTTTTTGTTGCTTGTTGTTCTCTTAATTTTTTTTACCTAGGTATTTATGATTCTAAAAAGTTAAAAGCATTTAAGTAATTTGTCTTTGAATTTAATTTAAAAATACATATATATGTGTGAAATTTGCAACATGGCATTTTTTTGTAGGGATGGGACCAGACTGGTTTTGCTAGATACTGGATATCCGTTGTCTTTGTTTTCCTTATATGCATCTAAACTAGGGGTGCCCAACCTGTGGCCCACAAGTGCATTTAATTTCTTGAGTTGAAAAGGAGGGGAAAAAAATAATTAAAAGAAAAAATTCTGAATTTTATTTTTTGAACTTAGAGGGAGAAAAATGCAAAGGAAGGTTTTCCTGATAAGATTTCCAATAACACACCAAATAAAATCGCCCCAAAATTTGTTTGAATAAGGATTTCAGGACTTCATAGGAAAAAAAAGTAGACATGAAAATTACAATGTTCGTTTACTAACCAATGGACAGCAGACCCTTATAGCTTACTATTTATTGATTCAGTTAAACGTAATAAGTTTTTACAGCAACATACATGAAAAATTGAAAAAAATATAAGCCATTATGAAAATTTTTTCACATTTTTTAATATTTTAATGCTCAAGGCCTATGTTTCGAATTTGAATGTTAAATATTTTGCTTATTTGACTTTGGTATGTTAAATGCTTTACAATTTATCATATTTTATGTGTTTTTTCAATGTCACGTGTAAAGCATACTTTTTAAGGTTTCTAATTTTTAGCATCAGCTTTTGGGATATAATATTTGCAAGACCATATTTCAGGATAGTGAGCAAGAATACAAACGCATTTTCCAAAACAGATGAAACGTTTTTTTAACCACCATTTTTAAAGTTTTGCACCACGTGCCAAATGGACATTTTTGGATCCAAAAAACCTAAATATAAATTATTTGGAGTTCTTGTTCTTGAAGCTCTTAAAAGAGAAGGTGCTAGAGTTCAGTTGCCTTTCTGACCTCTGATATATGCAAATCAAGTTTCCAATAGTTGGGGCTTTTAGAGTTTTAAACAGCTAAACCTCCATAATTGGCCAATATTATGGAAAATGAGAGTATGTTAACAATTTCAACTATCAGCATTGAACCCACACATCAAAATTAGGTAAATTTCAGTCTCAGCCATCCAATTGCTAATTTTGATTTTATGGCATTACCCTGAATTTTTAGTTTAACAATAATGGTTCTTTTTTGTATCCTTTTTGTTTAACCTTTTTGTATCCTAATTTCTGTAATATCCAGCTAATGTAGAACTTCGTCTTCACACTGGGGCCTTGTTGCTTTTGCACTGTTTGTTGTTTTGCCGAGTGTTTTGAATCTTAAAGTGCGTAATTTCTTTAGTTTTAATTAAGGGTAAGTTCAACATTATTAAAGCAGAAAACGATTCTGGTGACTAAGTAGCTGTATTGTATTTTTTGTATAGTCTAAATTTTACATTTATCAAATTACTCCATACATCCATTTAAATTGGTTGGTTATTTAGAGACAATAACCCGAAAGTAGCTTGCAGATGTAGTGCAAAGTACTAATAATGAAGGTTTGTTCCTACAGCCATGCAATTTAAGTATTTTTCAACACATTTGAGTCGTATCTGCTGTTTTTTTCCTACGGATGATATACTTTTCTGTTCAGTCTCATGATCTTAATTAAGAGGGGCTTAATCTGATTGTCCAATCTACTCTTCCTTCACAACAACTGGGGATCAAAGCTGCAAACCGCACATTACAAAAGCTCTCGATATCTGATATTAATACTGACTTCGGATTATAGTAATAAAATAATGAATTGTGTCTCTACAGCTGAACAAATGATTCAGAAAATTTATTTTTTGCAAATGCCTATTTAAAAGCAATTTTGCAAAATTTGTTAAGGAAAATATTTTAAATGAAACTATATCAAAATAAAAAAAAAGTAACGATTGAACATTTTATCATTAGTTTAGTGGAAAAGAATCATTTTTTAAACAGTATGCTTAGATTGTCAACCCAAACACTAATTTTAAGTTTTCCTGTTGGTACGTTTTTTAAAAACTGGTCCGACGAAAAACTTAAATTCATGGCTTCCCTTCTATGTACCTTAGTTATAATGTACTTCAAGCAAAGAGATTGTCACCGGAATGCAAGCTCATAGAACAAGTACTCTTATGCAAAGTAAATAGTTCACCTGAGGTTACGAGATTCTAACTTGTAAACATATATACAAGAAAATTTCGCAAAATTATTTTAATATTTCAAGTTCCCATGTTGTATGGAATTGCCCAAATGAGTTTTCAACATAGTGAGTACATTATAGACTCACTACAACACAACTTTAAGTACATTATTTTTTTTATTTATTTTATAGGGCAAAACATTCGTAAGCTTATAAAAGATGGTCTTATTATCCGCAAGCCAGTAGCTGTACATTCACGTGCAAGGGTACGTAAAAACAAGGAGGCCAGAAGAAAAGGACGTCACTGCGGTCCTGGAAAAAGGAAGGGAACAGCCAATGCCCGGATGCCAAAAAAAGTTGTATGGATTCGACGGATGAGGGTTCTCAGGAGATTGTTAAAGAAATATAGAGAAGCAAAAAAGATTGATAGGCACTTGTGAGTACTTGTAGATTTTTTTTTTTTTTTTTTTTTTTGCATCAAATACATTCAGTGTTGAATTCAGTTTGTGTTAGTCATGCCCATCATTTATGGGGGTCTATTGCCCCCTCTCCGCTGGCTTTGAGAAATCAATGTATTTTCAAAACATGGGCTTGGGTTTTGTTCTTTTCCCATAAAATTGCATTGTGCCCTTTAACACAAGGTGGGTTTTTTGGAATGTTTCTTCCTTTTCTGCAATTGAGATTCAATAACGTCTGTATTAGTAGAAATGTAGCTTATTTCGCGTGAAATTCTTTCCTTTGAATATGGTAAAAATAAGCAATGTCATCATGTGTTTGTTTTTCCATTTTTATCATTTAACGTTCTTCCCTTTGTTCGAAAGAAACATTTTAATAATATGATTACAGGGTTGAGTTTTTGACGTCAAAAGCCAGTTTTTGACATGACATGTCGAATACCTGTCTAAAACTCCAATACAGTGGTTATTGAGATTTTTTATAAACATACTTGCTGACCCAGCCACGCGTTGCTGTGGCTAGGGTATGATTTAGTTAAAAATTTTATATACTGAGCGAACTACCTTACTACGTACGGTTATAAATGTGCAAATTGTCGTCCACGAATACATTTGTATTTACTAAGGAAAGTAATTAAAAATAAGCTATAATAGTAATAATTTGAAAACTAATGAATGCAGAAGTGCGTTTAGAAAATACAATTCTGAGCAAAATCACTCTAAATTTTAATATTACACAGGTAAAAGTTCACAAATTAGAGTAAAACCATTTTTTATTACAATGCAATTAAAATACAAAATCACTAAAAAATGAATATTGTATAACTTAAAAACCCGAAAAGGTACGATATTTACGAAACAGTCGAATTTTGAATCGCAAACTATGAGGTGTATATTTATGTTACAAAGCAATGTGACAGTAAAAATTGTGTGTATAGAAATAATTTTAATCTTCGCACCATAAAACAGTACATTTTCCCTCCTAAGAATTTGTTTATTGAATAGTAAATACCAAATGTATTGTTGAATGTATTGTTGAACAATAATTTGCAAATTTATTGCTGTAGATGGATACGCTTAGCAAATACAATTCTGAACTAAATCACTAAAAATTTTAAGTATTACATAGGTAAAAGATCACTTAATGCAGTGAGCCTTTCTTTGTCTAAATACACCTGACATAAATATCACTAAACATAATGAATATTTTATACCTCAAAGCTCGAAAAAGGTATGATATTTTTCACTAACATAATTTTCCTAAAAGAATATTTGTACCTAAACATGAGTGAAAAATGTTTTTAAAACATACAAAATAGCATATGTTAAGTATCTAAACTGCTTTAATAAATTGAATTAAGTAAAGGAGAAGTAAGCAAATAATACTTTTTCGAATATTTATTTAATAATACTTACACGCACAATTTAAATTAAGAGAATCGGTACGAATATGCCAGAAACCGATTCGATATCCTTGATCGTTACCACTACTGCTTTTTGTTTGCTACAAAAGAGAAGTAGAGGCTGTTTGTAGAAGTAGAAGTAAATTACATAGTTATATAATGCTTTCAAGATTTAAACAAAGGCAGTTTTTCTGTAAGAGATAGAATTTAAAACACCCCAAAATTTTAAATAAGTGTACAGAAAACTTGGAATTTTCAAAAGTTCCCAGTTTTTAGGAAGGAAAGATGGCCAAGGAAATGTTTCCATTTTTTAAGTTCCTTCCCACTGGGAATATTTTCGACTCACATCACTGATCTTATCCCATACGTGGTGCCGGGACCTCCGTGACAAACGCGCGCTCTTTCCTTTCGCGCGCTTTCTTAGCTCTCCGGGCCAGGAACAACCTAGGTGGCGCACTGAGTGACGTCACGCTAAGCGATCCAAGACTGCGTTTAAAGAGTTTAATTCAGTTACATTCCAGCAAATTTGGTAGTTTCTCTTTAAAAAAACTTTCTTATTGATTTCCAAGAGGATGAAAGCGATGTAACCTTCAATATTGAGTTAAAAGGTATAGATTTTCTCTCATATTCTGAAGAGGAAGTACCTCTAATTCCTGTATTTGTGTACTTATCTGGGTATGCTGCATACAAGATGAAGTACAAAGTTACTTGTTCTTCTTGTATGAATCTATTCACTACAGACAAAGAAGTCATATTTGAAATCGCTGGTGAATTGACTGAAACATACTTGTTAATGATTGACCGAGGGAATTTAACATATCCTGATGTTGAAATAGTGAAGATTTTTCTTGTTTGTTATAAAGTGTTTAATTTTTTTTTAAGTGATGAGTGTGAAGTGTTTTTACATGAATCAAATGCAAAAAAGGTTTTAAAAGATTTAATAACAAAAAAAATTGATGAATTGGGTATATGTCTGGGTTTGTGCGATGTTTGTCACCTTTCAAAATTTGACATTGGTGTTAAATTTGTAAATATTTTTCTAAATATATTCTTGAACAACTACACGCTTAACAAAAATGATTTTTTCTTAAGTTCAAAAAAACGTAAATATGATGTTCTTGCCTCTAGTTCAAATGAAAAATAGCCTCTTTTTTTTTTTTTTTTTTTTTTTTCTTATAAAACATATTATTTATGCTTTTTTACTAAATTTTGTTTATATAGATAGTTTTAAATATATAGATAACATTTTCTAAGGTTTCTTCTCTTAAACCTGTTATAGTATTTTTTGAACAAATATTGTTGGTTATTTCATGTTAATAATTCTAAACGCTTTCAATGAAGTTTATTAAAACCCTTTAGCTAAACAATTGCAGAAGAACACTTGTCTTTCAAATGAAACTGTAACTATAAATGGGATTTACTCAGCTCAAGAGCATATTGATGTTTGAATAACAAATGAATAAAATAAATTTCAAGTACTTTGTCTATTTATTTTCTTACGTCTATGTTTAATATTCTCTTATGTTTTATGTCTATTTATAACATGTAATAATTGATTTTTTTTTTTTTTTTTGAGAGATGAGACTTTTGTCCTGTTTACATTATAAAGTATTATTCTGAAGTTTTCTCGGAATTTTACCCTCTTTTCAAAAAATAGATGTATCAAAACTGCTTTTTTTTTTTTTTTTTTTGTTACAATCTAAAGTAAACATCCATGAATTTAAACATGTCAAGAAAATTCAATTTGCGTTTTGAAAGTAAAATTACCAGCTAACTGCTTGTAAGCCAACGAAGCAAACGCTCTCCCTTCGATCGCTTAGCGTGAGTCATCCAAACTCAGTTCCGGGCCCGGAAAGAAGGAACGCGCGCGAAAGGAAAGAGCGCGCGCTGGTCACGGAGGTCCCGGTGGTGCTCATATATTTTATTTAAAAATGATAATTTAAAATAGCAGCCTAAGAATTCCCAAATTGTTTGCGATTTCTAAACCAACAAAATTTTGTTACTTAGCCATTAAAATCTGCTTTTTAATAAAATAGATAATAGTTACAAGCTTGCAGCTTTTTCATGGAATAGCCCAGTAACATCATTTTAATTCTTATTATTTAAGATTGAAACTTGTAGTTACATTTTTCTTCAACGTTTTTAAAACAGGGTTTGTACGCTCCTTACAAACTCCTTATAAACTCCTGCTTTTTAATAAGAAAAAATAAGGGCCCTTAAAACTCCTGAATTTTACTATAATCTCCTTACACACTCCTTATTTTTAATTCTGTGAATACAAACCCTTGAATATTTTCTTCTACTACTAATCTCAAGCTTGTATTCGAGTATTATACCGGAGTTCTGGTATTTTTTCACGTGTTAATACCGGAAATCTACTATTTTTCGCTACGCTTTTATCCCTACGCTACATCCGAAATTTTTTTCCTTACTCCAAATTTTCGACGAATAAGTCGATAATTATTAATTATATTGATCAGGTAGACCTGTTGAAAGGACATTCTAACATTATTTTGCTTCAGTACACTGTTTTATTTGCCGTTTTTATACTTATGACGCCTTCATTAACCATGATGCAATCCGTTTGCATCCAGTTTGGAAATAGAATTTTTCTGAATTTTGGTATGTACTTGGCTTTATTAATTGGCAAATAAGTAAAATCTTTTTTTATTTCTATCAAAATCGAAAATTAAAATTTTTCAAACGAAATTCTGTTCTTTGAGAGACAAAAAATTAAAATTTAAGTCGCAGATTTAATTTAAGTTTTGCTTCAATTACTTTATTGCTATCACTATTATGTTTACCGAAGAGCTTTAAAATGTAAATTTAAAACTTTTTCTTGAATAATTCCTTTTATATGTCGCTTTTTCCCCCTTTTAATTCGTTCATTATGGAAATCGCGATCTTTTTGCATCCGCCATTTGAATATGATTTTTCGCATTTATGACGTTTACTGTACTCAGTCAAGAGGCAAACGACTAAAATTTCTTTTTATTTTTCTTTTAAATCATAAATTTGAAAAGTTTTAAACAAAATTCTGTGCACTTTAACAGTGTCAATCGTCAAAGCTTATGAAAAGTAGAAGTTGTTTTAACCTCTACTATTTTCAGTTAGCTCATTACAAAGTTTATTTTAATAATTACTTTTTTTATGCTGATTCTAGTTAGAAAATTGTTAAGGAGTGTCTATTTTCATTTTTTTAACATTATTTTTATATATTTTTTATTTTTTTTAAAAATTCATCCTCAAAATAAAAATTTTTCAATGGTTAATCCCCCCCTCCATATTTGAATTTGATTCTGAGTCTGATAACATTCAAGAAGCACTAACTGCATATTTGACTTTTAATTTAGTATGTTACTCAATATATTGTATGACCGCAAAAATAAATAGCACAAGAGTTGTAAATGTTTGAGATATGTGTCATTCCAGTGAAAATGGTACAAATCATGTCCGAGACTTTAGAATTTTTTAAAATCAATTGTAAATACTACCACCCATTTAGTGTATTTTTTATTGGTTCTCCATTTAATTTTGTGCCATCAAGTATCAATTAATTACGTATAATCCATCTAGAAAGGACACAAAAAAAATTATCTTTGTCAGAAGAAGGAGAAAATGACGTGTCCCAGCTTCAAATTGCTAGAATTTTAAATGTGATTTAAAATTAAACTGAAATGTAACAACAAAATAAATGACACTGCACTGCACAAAAGATGCTTCTGACACCATTTCTGCAGATTATTACGGAAATGAAAAAAAATTAAACAATTATTTATTCATGTCCCTAGATTTTCTATGTTACGAATTGTCCACTCTGTTACAACCCTTTTGGAAGTAAAATAAATAATTGCATTCAATCTGATATATTAAAAAAAAATATAGTTAGTATAATTGCCGTGATTAGCTTGCTACATTGAATTATGTAGTCAACAACCAGGGTGAGCCTCATTCTTTTCTTATGGAAGTTAATTTGAACTGTTAGATGTCCACTCTGTTACAGTCGATTTCATGATGAAAAAAATAGATTTTTTCTTGAAATTGCAGACAGACTTACAGTTTTAGGCTGTTTATTCCACTTTATGTTTGTTTTATGATTCTAACTTTTCTTTGTGATTATAAAGATATTTTTAAAGGCTTATTTGTCCACTCTGTTACACAAAGGGATCAAAATATTTAAAATCATTTCATAAATGAGTCATGTACTAGTTATTTACACTTCATTATACACAAATAAAAATAAATGGAAACTCAAAAAAAAAAAAAAAAGTTTTAGGCTGTTAATTCCACTTTATGTTTGTTTTATGATTCTAACTTTTCTTTGTGATTATAAAGATATTTTTAAAGGCTTATTTGTCCACTCTGTTACACAAAGGGATCAAAATATTTAAAATCATTTCATAAATGAGTCATGTACTAGTTATTTACACTTCATTATACACAAATAAAAATAAATGGAAACTCAAAAAAAAAAAAAAAAAAAAGATTAGTGTGTTGGTGGAAATTATTTAAATTGATAATCTTAAATAAAGAGTTTCAGACATGATTTGTACCATTTTTGCTGGAATGACCCATATGTTGCTGAAAAATAAGTGTTTCGAGTTGAGTGTCCTGAAAATTTGAAATGAACTCCTGAAAAACTCCTTAAACTCCTTACTTTTAATTTTCAAATTTGAGTATGAACCCTGTAAAACCTGTCAGATTGTTACAATTTTATTTCTGCAAAACAGAAGAAAATTCCTGTGAAACATGTATGATATTTTCCAACAGAATATGCACCCCTTAGGTCATGGAAATTTACTAGCAAATGTCTTGATTAATAATTTAGAACTTGTATTTTAAAGTTCAAAATATTGTAGATATAATGTATGAGCATCTCAAGTACGACATTAATCACTAATATAGTTATTTAATCCAATGTATTGTGTGTCCTTACAGGTACCATGAGTTGTACATGAAGGCTAAGGGTAACGTGTTCAAAAACAAGAGAGTGTTGATGGAGTTCATTCATCGAAAGAAGGCTGAGAAATCTCGCTCTAAAATGCTTCTGGATCAAGCTGAGGCCAGACGTCAAAAGGTGCGTGAAGCTCGTCGACGACGAGAAGAAAGACAACAGCAAAAGAAGGCTGAATTATTGCAAGCTTTCCAGAAAGAGGAAGAGGCTGTAAAAAAATGATGTATAAACAGTAAATAGATGGCTAATAAATGTATGAACTTTGTGTTATTTCATGTTGTGTTGTATTTTTGATTGCTCTTAAAACATTTCAGTTCTTGAAGCTGTAAATTTTACTCATGCTCAACCCTATCAAAGCAGTTACATAAGTGAACAAGGCTGACAAACTAAGTTTTTTTTTTTTTTTTCCCCTCCCCCAAGAGTCCATGTAGTTCTCTTTTTTTTCCACATCCTTTTACCATTCAAAATACTCCAAAGCGTAGTATGTCAACCAAAATTTTATTTACAACCATATTTGATTGTTTGAGGTTTGTAGAGATATCATCCATCTACTTATATTAAAAACTGAGTTTCTTTCTTTCTCCTGAAAGCCCATGAACTGATAGATTGGTAATTTTTCAGGCTTCATTAGTTCTAATTAATATAATTATACGGTTTTAATTAACGACGATATCAATTAATACAGGGTTCGTACTTCCTTAAGAAACCCTTAATTTTACCAAGCAAAATTGAGGTCCCTAAAAAACCCTTAAAAAGTCCTTAATTTTGGAAAAATTTCCTTAATTTTTAAAAAGCTGTTTCAGTTATTTTTCCTTTCTTTTTCACCATGAATTTAAAGTTGGAGTGCATACCTGCCAACTTGTACGTTTTGGCCGTACAATGTACATCTTTTTGCATTATTGTACGATCATACAGTAAAGGTGTAAAATCGTACGTTTTCTACAGATTTTTCATTTATTCCAGTTATTTTTTCACATAACTAAATTTCAGCTAAGAGGCTTCTTTTAGGTCCATCGATACATGTATTAAAGCTCAAGGGAGAGCTTAAACGTCGTCATATTTCAGCACTGAGCGCGTACTTCGTTTAAAACTGGTTTATGTGATTGAGACTGCAATCCTTTTGCATCGTGCAAATATTTTAATATTTGCGAAAATGTTAGGTTACATTAACATATGCTACCTTAGGTTATCACATTTAATTATTTATTTTAATATTTTTTCCTCCCCGTTTTACATGTTACATTTTACCCGCGATTCTGGTAAAATCGCCTCGTTTCACATTTCAATCCTTTAACATATTGTCAGTGTTTTGATATTTTGATGGTTAGAAGTTATTTTGACATATTGGCTATCTTCAATGAACTTATTGCATCATTTTTTAATTTTTATAATTAATAAATAAATTCATTTAAAAAACTGATCTATAGTCAACGAAAAATTGCTTCCTGTGTTGAGGTTTCAGTCCTTTTTCATCTTGACAGTATTTTAATATTTTTGACATGGCTAGAGAAGCCTACTTTTACTTCATTTACTTTTTATTATTCATGTTTTTTTTCCCCCTTCCCAGCATGCTGATATTCAGAACATACTTCACCGAAAATTGTATAACTGAAATGAATTTATTCAATTGGAAATCTAAGGAAAAGTTTAAATGGTAATTAAAAGGAAACTACTGAAAGTGACCGTGATATAATTACAATACCTTATTTAATGTCTAATATTAATTAAAGAATAGGTTATTGCTTAGTACAGTTTTGTAAGGGAAATTGTAAGATTTTCTAAGAAGACATGTTGGCAGGTATGGGAGGTTATCCTAGGTTTCTTTTCGCCCATTATACCTATGCGGTACAACTCTGTAACTTCAACAGACGCCCAACAACTTAACTCTACTGATTTCTCTGTTTATGCCTAGCTGATAGAGGAAGAGACGCACATGTGTTGTGGAGTTTTTTGCGTTTTGAAAGTAGCAAGAAGTAGATTAATAAGTGCGTTAGAAATAGACGTTGAAAACTTTAAAAAAATCTGCTAATACATTCTATGATGAAGGGGGGAAAGAGCAGATGTTCAGAAATTTATTAAAGCAAATGCAATTAGAAAAATTGTCCTTGAGAAGGAGACAGAACTAAATAATATTGTTCAAAAAAATTGAGCACAAAATAAGTTTAAAAAGTTGAACCATTGTTGCATTATTTTTATAGTGTTTTATAGCAAAATTGTGTTCCTAAAGCTATTTAAATATTTTCCTATGAGTCCTTAAAAAAATTTGGGAGCCCTTAAAAAGTCAAAGTCCTTAATTTTCATTTTTAAAAATTAGTATGAACCCTGTAATAAATAAGTCGAATTTAAAGTGATTTGTCCTGAATGATCAAATATGAAATCCATTGTTACAAAACGTGGTTGCTATGAAACAGTAATGAGAATTTTGCATAAAGGGGCTTAACTAAATCAAACATGAAACTCATTAAAGGGCCGAGTACGTAGTACTTTTATCGCCAGCTACTTGTAATGCTTTGAAATATAAATTAATTGAAAAGCCATCTACTTATATTAAAAACGGAGTATCTATCTATGTTTGCTTCTTTTCCTTGAGGCTTGCTGAAACTTTCCTCACCATTTTGATAGCGCAAAGTGCCCGTGCAACATCTCAAAAATTTGAATGATTGTATGATGCAGGAAAAAAGTAAAGGCGAGAAGCGCCTTTTAGCGAGCCGCCTTGGCGGCGAGTAGTTTCTTGAGAAACTTTCCTTATTGCTCTAAAGGAGCGATGCACCTTTGCAACGGCAGTCCACGTGCTTAGTATGTTTTGAAATCTTATGAACATTAAATTATATCAAAGAATATAACATCAGAATGAGGTAAAAGTTGGGGGGAGGGGTATGCATCAACATTCTGCAGGAAGCTAATCTAGCTGCCCTGGCAGCTGGTAGTGTATATAAATCTTGACTGTGGAAAATATTTCAATGACAGAAAAAAATAACTAAAAAGGACTACTTATTAGGTATAAATTTTTGCTAATTGCAGCACATTTTCGTCATGTGTGCTCTGTCCATGATGCAGTCAAATTAAGATGAAAAATATGAATCAAATTTAGAAAACAAAATCTATTCCAGAAAGTCTGCTCTTATAATAGAATTTAATGTGAAATTTCTCCCTTCCAAAAAACTTTTTTGATCCCAATCTATTAAGAGAAACCCCATGTACAAATTGCATAAGATTCAATGGACATTAATTTTTGCAACTAAGTCTTGAATTAGTACTGTCGAAAATATGTTAAATCAGCGTTGAAAAAAATTTCATAGCATGTCTTTTTATTCAAGGTTTTTAATTATTATTATATTTTTTTTTTTTTTTAAATACAAATTTTGTTCCCAAACGCAGTAAAAAAGGAGAAAATAATGTTTAAAGCATAACGATTTTCCAAAAGTTTTTTTCTTCTCACTGATACATTAGGTAAACTATCACATGATCTGTTATGTTCACTGAATAAATAAAATGTTTAATTTTTATCATTTGGGAATTTGTTTTGTGAAAAACTGAAATGAAGCTTTAAATAATATCTCATTCAGATTTTTCGAAAAAAAACAGGGAACTGCTCTGTGGTTGCACCTTGAAGACTAGTAATTAAATAAATGATTTCAATCATAGTTATATTAATCCAGAGAATTATGTTAACCCCTTCCAGGCTCATTTTATTTCGGGATTACGGATCAAAAAATGTCAATTTTTTTATGCTTATTTTCATACATATATTTTTAAACATAATAGCATCATTCGCATGCAACATTTCCTACAAATAAATGTAAAAATATCTTTAAATAAATGAGTAATTTCGGGATTACGGATCATGCTTATTTTCATTCATATATATCTTTTTAAACATAATAGCATCATTCGCATGCAACATTTCCTAAAAATAAATGTAAAAATATCTATTTAAATCAATGAGTATTTACCTGTAAAGTTTGCTTTCTGTATGGCAGAAATCATTATACTTGGATAAGCGCCTACTCTGATCTTAAATCTACAGCTCAAAACGCTACAGTCATGTTATCTAGTAGCAACAATAGTAAATAAAAGCATCCGAAACCATAATAGGGACATGTGAAATAATTCGGGAAAGACTGCTTGTGCAGTGGTAATTTTCACAGTGCCCGAGCTACACTCGGGATGAGACATTTCGCTTGCCCGAGTCCAGCTCGGGAAGAGGTTAAAGCTGTTTTTTCCAGTGTATCTTATAGCGAAGAATCTCTTACCTAAAATCTTTAACGTAAACTATCATAATGAGGAGCTCTTTTTCTTTATCAACAAATGTAGTAAGTTTTTTTTTTTGTTACCGCATTTTTTTCCAAAAAATCTATTCTGAGAGTTTAGATTTTACTTAATTTTGCAATTTGGTTTTATTATATAGTTAATTCCAACACGAAAAAGCAACATCTTTGTGCATGAAACATCACACAATACGCGCTAACATGTTTGTGCAGGGAAATGACGCCAAGTGATTTTCAGTCCTGGTTATTTTTTAGAGTGGCACCTATGATCGTAAAGAACTGTTGTTTTAAGGAAACAATTTAGAAGATTTATTCTTGCTTTTTTATAATTAATTATCTAACTATCATAATAAATTATTTCTCTGATTATTAATTTATGCCAAGGTCTATTTAAGTATAAGGTTTTAATAGTTTAGATTTTCAAACAATATTTCCCTTAAAGAAAGCTCTACTTATGAGGAAATGAAATTACAAGTTTTTACTCTTAATTATTCAATTAATTATCATGAAATTAGATACAAATATGAATATTTAGCATTTAATAAATGAAGTCTTTGTGACTGACAGGAAATGAAGCTGTTCTTACAAATATTTTTTAATCCAAAAAAAAACAGGTTATTAATGAACTTAGTATTACTTCATGTTGTGATGGATTTTTGATTGCTCTTAGAACACTTCAGTTCTTAAAGCCGTGAATTTTACTCATGCTGAAATCAGAGCTCGCCTTTTCTCTAGGTTTTTTTTTTAACTCCTAAAATTTTAAACTCTTCAATATCCTAAAATTATTAATATTTTCCACCTAATGAGATTCAAAATTTTCAAGAGGAATTTTTTTCTGGAGTTTAAGTTAACAAAAATTATTTAAAAAAAAAATCAGTTGATTCAAAACATTGACACCGGCAATGTACGTCACCGAGTATATTCCTATCCTCCGGATAGTATTCTACAAAATTTGGAGAGTTGAATCATGACAGCTTGAGTTCATAAAATGTGGCCATTAGTTTTCAATTATTACCAGATATTTCTATATGCCTAGGCAACGTGAGATGCTTCTTTCGATCTTATAAAGAGAAGAATTTGATTCAAGAACCCCTCGTTATTTGCTCATAACTGCTGTCGTAAATGCAAGTAGTTCGTTTTTGTTGCAACTATCTCAAGGCAAACTTATTTCGTGATTTTTTTTTTTTTCTTTCGTAATTTTCTCTTGAGACTAATTCATTATATGAACGCGAATTCAACTGGAAATTTGTGATTCCAAAACTATATTTAACCCAATTTAAAAGCACGAGAGCAATTTGGGGGGGGAGTGGGGTTGCATTCCTGTTACTGAAACTAGGTAACTGCGATTTACCAGTTGCCTAATTTTCATACACAGTTTTTCACTTGAAAATGTAAAATTTTGAAATGACAGTAAAATAAGATTTATTCAAGTCTTCATATTCTCCTGAAGTTGGGGGAAAACATTTTTTTTTTTATATTATTACCTTCAGCGATAGTAATAAAATTTTTGAGAGGAACATATCTGTTTTGACTACAGTATAATACGCATGGAAAAAGGGAGTCTCATGAAATAACTTTCATGTTGTCACGAAACCTTTCTCACGGTATTTCATTGGGTCGAACAAGACGATCGATTTGAAAGAAATTTTCGTTTCCATCCTGCTTCATTCGTATACAATCCACTTAATCGAAAACCAAAATCTTCGTAATGTTTTCACATATTCCAGAGGATGTATATTGTCCACAGGTATCAGTATTTTTGGTTTATTTTTATTTGTTTATTTATTTTGCATTTTGAAGACCACATTTCTGTACACCAAAGAATCACCACATAATCACTACTTTGTAGGACCGCGAAAAAATGTCTTTTATAATGTTGGATAATCGGTGGTTGGGTAAAATGAAAACACTCTTGAGTTGTCATTGATTTTTCAAAGACAGGATCTTGGCGTCATAATCTTCTTTATTATGTGCGACGACACTAATAAGAACTCCACCACAGTTGCTCTTGTTTTAAAGTAAGTAAGTCTATACTGAGCAAGGGCGTATTTAAGGGGGAGGCGAGCCCCCCCCCCCGAAATCGAGAAAGATTTTTTCAAAAGTAGAAGTTCTGTTCGTGTTTGCCCACCCCCCCCCCAAAAAAAATCCCTACGAAAAAAGCCCACCCTCTATTAACATTGTTTTCAAAGGGGTTCTAATGGAGGGCCCCAGAGGGTGTTTTCCTCCTATGTCCCCCCAAGAAAAAAAATTCTGATTTTTTTTTTTTTTTTTTAATAAAAGTAGTTATTATTATTCGGTTTAAGTTTACTCTTAAATTATTTACATACTTTTAGCTTGAAATACATAAATAAATAAATAATTATTGCTAATAATAATTCGTTAGATGGCACCAGGCAGTGGTGCAACCCAAGAGAGCCAGGGAGCCCTTGCGCTTTACTCCAGAGAAAAAAGCACGTGTCTTGGGAAAATGAGGATACATTTCAATTAGAAAACGCATAGAAAAAATCCTAATCATTTAGAATAGAAATCTTTAAATGAAAAATATTCAACACATGTAGATCATTAGTCAGCAAATTACGTTTCTCACTTTCTTCTCAAATCCCCCTTTTTTTCTAGTCAGTCAGTCAGGAAATAAGTCTTTAAAATAATGCTACACTCAATAAATTTAAAATAAAGTGTAATCATTCCTCCTAGCAAGAAATCTAAAATAAAGTGCAGTCATTTTCGGTTTTAGTTTTTTCACAAATAATTTCCATGCTTTCAGCTGAAAAAAAAACGTAAAGAGGTAGAAGTCTAAGCCGGGCGAGCTAAAGGGGCACGTAATTTTCAATCTCTTTACCAGTGGTGAAATTAAAGAGTAGAGTGCCTCTCAGTGGCGGGTTTAGGGTAGGAAGTCGAGGCCCGTATATCCGCCAAGCATGAATTCAAAGAAGGCTCATGACCCCCTTAAAGAGTCCAAAGAGATCTTAAAATTTCGCTTTTACAACGTGTAATTTAATTGCAGTTTCAAGACTTCAATATCCAAAAATTTTCGGAAGAGAGTTCTTTTCCCGCTTCTTCTTCAATACCTTGGTCAAACATTGCCTCAAATGGCATTTTAGAGATTTAAAATTCAAACAGTTAACGGTAGTTGATATCCCCCTTACTTTTCTATAGTCTTTAGCTCTAAAATGTGTTTTTAGAAAAGAGAGAGCTCCCGAATTACAGTCTCTATGCCCAAAAATTTCCGGAAGAGTCCCTAAATCCTTTTATTATCCTAAATGTTGTCAGACAAAGCCTAAAAGCAGTTGTTCCTATCAAGAATCATGGCGTAAGCGGCGCTATTGAATTATTTTTAAGGGGCGTTTTAAAAGTTTTTGTTTTCTTTTTCTTTCACGTGTGGGCTCTCGTTTTTAGAGGGATCTTCGTGGAATTCTTGGATGATAAGTTTTTGCGCTTGGGGGTAATAGGCACCTCTGCTAAAAGTAAAATTTTAAACCTTCAGTTTCAAAAAATAGAGCTTAAAATTACATTCTTGAAGCTTGAAGCTTCAGTGCCGCAAAATTTCGGGGCACATCGCCCGAATTCTGCCTTTTTTCTTGACGGTATTAAAGATAACCTAAATAAAAATGTTTTTAAAACATTAATTTCGATTCATTTCGGTAGAGGGTCCTTGCTAACGTTACTACCAAAGATGGTCTAAAGTAAAGATGGCTTAAGGTTTCAATTTTGAAAAATTTCGGAGGGAGATCCCTAAGGCTCGACCGATGCATCGGCGCCGATGGTTGAAATTTTTTCCATCGGCCATCGGCATCGGCCGCCGATGCTAACTTAGGAAAAACATCGGCCCATCGGCCTCGAAAACATCTAAATGCCGATGCTTGGCCGATGTTTAAAAAAAAATTTCAAAAGAGGGAATTCTATCTTATCTATTTTTTATTTCACAATTGAAAGTACGTTCACCATGTGGCTTGAAATCGGGCAGCAACGGGACCAATACAGCTCTGGGTTTTGGAATTTTCCGAATCGGACAGATACCGAAATTTTCACAACACAGCAGACCAGGCTTGGAGTCAATTGCGAAAAAATGTAATCAATTACGATTACGATTACGAACATAAAAAATTGGAGATTAAGATTACGATTAGTCCTCTGTCAGCTCGCAACTGCGATTACAGTCAACGGTTAGATTATGTAAAAAAATGTCATTGATTACGATTATTATATGCCGATTGCGATTTCGATTACATGATTACAGCTTTGGGGGGAATATATTATATATATATATATATATACAGAGGAGGATCCAGAAATTGTTGATAGGGGGCTCAAGTTTCAATGCACCTTTTTAGTTAAGTGGCAGGAAAACGAAGCCTGTAGAATTCAAACTTCCTTTAAAATATCATACAGTATTGAACAGCAAGTAATATTTTGATTATCTTCTGCAAAATTAACTATCTATTTATTTTGGTAAAAATTTACTATCACGAAAAATAAAAATTGACAATTTATAAATTGTCTACATGTAATCAATATTGGAACTATAAAATTCTTTAAAATAAAATTCTTAAACTAAATTTTTATAAAACCTTCAAGTAAATTTTAACATTTTTTAAGCATGAAAAAATGTTTAAAAAATCTATAAATACACAACTTTTCCTTATTTTGTATACCTATTGAGAAAAATAATATAGGCATTAAAATATAAAGCATAAACTAAGATAAAATTATAGGTGAAAATATTTTGAAAAAAAAAAGTCAGAATGCACGATTACAAGGCTAAATATTATTGAAGAAAAGGTTACAATTACGATTACACGAGAAATACTTGATTAAAATTACGATTACACGATTACGAGTGTCTCAGTTCCAAATTATAATTATGATTTTGATTATAAAAAAATTTAATCGATTACTCGGATTACGATTACGTAATCGGCAATTACTCCAAACCTGCAGCAGACTTTACCGAGTGGTCACTTTGATGAGAGTTTTTAGAATTACAGTAAAACCTCCGACTGACGGACAGTCACGGAAACGGAAATTTTGTCCGTTATTAGGAGGTATCCGCTATTAGGGAGGATTATACTATTTTAGATTTAACATATAAAAAATGCAGAATTATAATAAATATGTACCATTTCCATCATTCACTACGATACTTTTATTGCGCGCATTATTTACCATATCTCACTTGAACTGAACTCATATCATTTTACTTTTCTTTCACTTTTAAATGCTAGCGTGCCCTTTTATTGAAATCGTTTAAATCAGCCCCGACGTTCCTCTCTTTTACCTTATCTTTCTATTAAAATCATAATTCAGCTGCCAACGCATTTTTCTCCACTTTTCTATGATTTTCTATGAGATATTTTCATTGAAAAATTCGAATTGCAAATATGTCGACGGCCCCTAACTTACCATCATATTTACATTGTCAGTTATTTTTATAAAAATTATAACATGGCTGAAAAAATGTAATAAACATGTTCACTTTACTTACCTGTAAAAATAGACGAAATTGTAAATTGAATTCTTCAGAAAATTTTTAACGAAATCTTACTGTCTGTTTGCGTATTGTGCGCCTGGCAGCCCCGAACGCTTCCATTCGAAAAAGGGGAGATAGGTTTAGGATGCGCACTGAAAGATGCCTTCAGCTTTTGTTCGCTTGCTACTTCCTCGTTGCATTTCCCCCCTATTTCGAGAAAGTCAGAAGAGACTTGGCGCGTACGCAGATTCGACGGAGGTTTATCGAAAAAATGTTAGACAGTAACTTAAACATAAAAATATTGAATGACTATTTGTGAGAAATGAACCTACTGGACCAACAATTGAACTAGCAAACTTGGATTGAACCAGCAAACTTGGATTGAACCAGCAGATGGATTCCATTTTTTTAACAATAAAAATAATTAAGACAAATTATTTTTTTTTCAATAAATCTTTTGCTTAGCGAAGAAACTTATATCAATGAAAGACAAGGATATTATGTGATCCCCCTCATTTGCCATAGTGTTATTCTGCGGTTACAAACTGTATCCTACGCTTTTCTTGTTTTTTTTTTTTTTTTTTGAAAGAAAGAATAGCCAAATCTTTTTTACTATTATAGTTTTTATGGCGTTTTTTCACTCCCAGGAAAAACATTCTAACCCTTAGCTATTTGATTTAGAGCAGGATTTTTTTTTTTTTTACTGAAATAAGAAAACATATTTTATCAATTGTATTTTTTGTTAAAACGAATCAAAAGTTAAACAAGCTTGTTATTTTCCTAAAAATGATTCAAAATCAATAAATTGGTAGTAGCTAAAATTTGAGATAAAAAATTAATAATTAATGAAACAAAAATTTAAATGAGTTCATTTGAAGTAGTATTTTTTCAAAATAATTCCAGAATATCGAAATAATTAAAATATTTAAAGGATGCAAAAGGATTGAAGTCTCATCAACTGTACGCCATTTTCGGCGAAGCACATGCTCAATGTTGGAATAACAGGCAAAAAAAAAAAAAAACTAGCTGTCGTGGCCGTCACGAAACTTTCTTCTATATCTATCTTATGAATTCCGGTTACAAAATAAAATACGTACTCGCCCGAGTAATTGGAGACAGCTCCAATTTCCCAATTATCGTAATAACCCTGCAAATGCAGAATCAATGAGCGAAATTGGAAATCATTGCAAAAGCCTTGTTTAGATAAATTGCAAACATTTTATTTGTTAGTAAAAAGAAATTGGCAACAGTTAAAAATTTCAAATCATTGAAAGTTTTCAGCTGTTTTGATAATTAAATAGCGTGAAAGCGATTTTTTAATGAATTAATTTTTCGCATTGTTGACTAAGCGCAAAAATAACCCCACCCTCCCCCTGGGGCGATTGGCGCCAAAATTTAATCGATGCTTGCTTCCATATTGGGTTAGTGTTATTCCAAATTTCATTCAAATCGCAGCAATATTTCCCGAGATACAGTAGGTGCAATGACAAAATAAGCACTTTTGATTGCTCCACCCCCCTTTGAGATATTGACACACAAATTGAATCAGCACCTGTACTCAATAGGGTCTACCTATGGACCAATTTTCGTTTGATTCCGCCGGTTACTTCCTGAGATATAGCAGTCACCCCCGCGCAGAACACGTGCGATTGCTCCACCCCCCTTCGAGATATTGACAAACAAATTGAATCAGCACCTGTACTCAGTAGGGTCTACCTATGGACCAACTTTCGTTTGATTCCGCCGGTTACTTCCTGAGATATAGCAATCACCCCCGCGCAGAACACGTGCGATTGCTCCACCCCTCTTGGAGATATTGACAAACAAATTGAATCAGCACCTGTACTCAGTAGGGTCTACCTATGGACCAATTTTCGTTTGATTCCGCCGGCTACTTCCTGAGATATAACAATCACCCCCGCGCAGAACACGTGCGATTGCTCCACCCCCCTTAGAGGAATTCGCTAAAAAAAGTCAGGTGCACCAGTTCACATGGTGGTACATATGTGCAAAAATTTTTGTTCGATTTCATTCAGTAGTTTTTGCTCTAGCGCGGCCACAAAAACTGGTCACACACATACAGACTCACACACACACAGACAGACAGACAGACAGACATTTTCCAAAAATGGTCGAAATGGACTCAGCGCACCTCAAAACGTGCAAATCCGTCAAAATTCGACATTCGAAAATTTTCACGAAACCAATACTTTCTTCTATATATTAGATATAGAAGAAAGTAAACTAGCTGTCGTGGCCGTCACGAAACTTTCTTCTATATCTATCTTATGAATTCCGGTTACAAAATAAAATACGTACTCCCCCGAGTAATTGGAGACAGCTACAATTTCCCAATTATCGTAATAACCCTGCAAATTCAGAATCAATGAGCGAAATTGGAAATCATTGCAAAAGCCTTGTTTAGATTAATTGCAAACATTTTATTTGTTAGTAAAAAGAAATTGGCAACAGTTAAAAATTTCAAATCATTGAAAGTTTTCAGCTGTTTTGATAATTAAATAGCGTGAAAGCGATTTTTTAATGAATTAATTTTTCGCATTGTTGACTAAGCGCAAAAATCACCCCACCCTCCTCCTGGAGCGATTGGCGCCAAAATTGAATCGATGCTTGCTTCCATATTGGGTTAGTGTTATTCCAAATTTCATTCAAATCGCAGCAATATTTCCCGAGATACAGTAGGTGCAATGACAAAATAAGCACTTTTGATTGCTCCACCCCCCTTTGAGATATTGACACACAAATTGAATCAGCACCTGTACTCAATAGGGTCTACCTATAGACCAATTTTCGTTTGATTCCGCCGGTTACTTCCTGAGATATAGCAGTCACCCTCGCGCAGAACACGTGCGATTGCTCCACCCCCCTTCGAGATATTGACAAACAAAATGAATCAGCACCTGTACTCAATAGGGTCTACCTATGGACCAATTTTCGTTTGATTCCGCCGGTTACTTCCTGAGATATAGCAGTCACCCTCGTGCAGAACACGTGCGATTGCTCCACCCCCCTTCGAGATATTGACAAACAAATTGAATCAGCACCTGTACTCAGTAGGGTCTACCTATGGACCAATTTTCGTTTGATTCCGCCGGTTACTTCCTGAGATATAGCAATCACCCCCGCGCAGAACACGTGCGATTGCTCCACCCCCCTTGGAGGAATTCGCTAAAAAAAGTCAGGTGCACCAGTTCACATGGTGGTACATATGTGCAAAAATTTTTGTTCGATTTCATTCAGTAGTTTTTGCTCTAGCGCGGCCACAAAAACTGGTCACACACATACAGACTCACACACACACAGACAGACAGACAGACATTTTCCAAAAATGGTCGAAATGGACTCAGCGCACCTCAAAACGTGCAAATCCGTCAAAATTCGACATTCGAAAATTTTCACGAAACCAATACTTTCTTCTATATATTAGATATAGAAGAAAGTAAAAAGAAAAGAAAACCTTTTACTCACACGAAATTCATTGTGCATGTGCTTAAAAACAACTATCGTGGAAATAAAACGTTCCGAAAATAAATTTTAATCCACAAAACAAATCAAAATTTTCCAGAATTAAAACGATTGAGATGATGGTTAAAAAGTAGTTTCCAGATAAGCACGTGATTAATGTATAAACTATTGATTTCTATTACTTTACTAATTCATTCCTTAAATTGTCCTACTGTTGAATGGTCTTAAAAATTAAGTGAAAATGAGAGAGAAAAAGCGGCGCCCAACCGGGAATTTTCGACGATCGCCGACTATACGCTGGAGGAAATTTTCTGCACATTTTTTTTTTTCCGAAATTTTGCGTAAAAAGAACGGCTTCCGTTCGCAAAACTCCGCGATCTCCAATTTTGCGCTGTATGAAAATTTTTGCACTGTTCTTTCTTTTTTTTTTTTTCCAAATGTTTGACATAAAAGCTGACTCTCGACCGCTGATTATGCGAAGAAGAAACTTTTGAGGATTTTCTTTTTTGATAAGTGCACTTAAATAGTGAACTTTCGACGATCGCTGATTCGCAGCTCGTTAAAACTTTTGTGCGCCAATTCGCGCCGGTATCCCGACCCTGCTATAGCTTGCATAGGTTTCTACAATGTACTGAATATTTTTTTGGTCCTAGAAAATGCTTAAAACACGAACGACTGATTTACTACTTTTTCACTGTCTCAGTTTTTGTCGATTGCTAGTATAATAGAAATTTAGGCGAAAATCTGAATGACTGAAAAAGAAGTAGAATGAAATGAATATATGACCCATCAAATCTCTTATAAAAAGCATTTTTTTTCAATTGTTTGATTTTTTTCCATCGGCATCGGCCATCGGCCGATGGAAGAGGGAAAAAATCGGCCATCGGCCATCGGCCGACTTTGAACAATCGGCCAACAATCGGCATCGGCCCATCGGCCAAAAAATGCCATCGGTCGAGCCTTAGAGATCCCTAACCACTTTTTTTCTCTTAACAGTCCAAAGAGAACGCGAAATTGCGCATCTATATATCGAAAATCTTTCAGGGGAGGGTCTTTGAACGTTTACTTCCCAAAGATAACTTAAATAAGACTTCAAGTTCAAAAAAAAAAAACATCTTCTTTTCTTTTACTCTATCATTGGCAAAAATTGCTGTAGTCAATGCCTAAAGTTGTTTTATCGTTTGCCTAAAATTGTAAAGTTTAAGTATACAGGGGACCCCCAAAAAGTATTTGGCCTATAGGGCCCCATGATATCTTAATCGGGCCCTGTGTCAAAAGGATAGCAAATGCAAGTTCTAAATTGAAAACTTCGGAAAGTTCCCACCCACAACCCTTTTTTATGGTGGAATGGTTCGCTAGTGCTAGGCGCTGTTTTCAAGGACGGACAGTACAACCTGTTACGAGATTGTGTTTACGTTCAACTCACTTCTTCAACCTTTGACCTTACACCATATAACCAAACTTCACGCTGTTTTGCACATTCAAATAAGAAGTGTCATACTCCCAGTCCTAACCTTCAAAAAAAAAAAAAAAAAGCCTTATTTGTAAATTCTGTACCTCAAAGTCAGACTAACGTAAAGCACATTATCACAACTTACGCAGGCATTATTACGTTTACTTTTGCGTAAAGAGATTGGGACTCGTGCTTCTATGACACTGGTAAATAGTTATGAAGGAATATCTTATGTGGTATTACGATGTTATACGGCTCGGACCATGGGCGCCCATATGCGAAATTTCAAGGGGGGCTAAGATATTTTCCTCATAGTTTACCATGGCCTCCTGTAACTTCCTGTAATATATATATATATATATCTTTTAACTGTAAACTAATGTGTGTTTCTTTGATTTAATAAGAATATGAAGCTACTAGACTTGTTAAGATTTTATTTTTTTTAATTTACTCAGAATTAATTGTTATTGAGATTACTAAGCACATTTTGACTAATGCATGTATGTGCGTCACGAAGCCGTATCCAGAAAAAAAAATTTCGGGGAGAACCCATTTCGCACATTGACCAAACACTCTTTTTTGTGTGTTTTGAGTCTTTTTCTTACGGCTCCCCTGCTTTTTCTTGTGTTTTTTTTTTTTAATTTTTATTATTTTTTGCTATCTATTATTTGGACTGATCTTTATTGTGGTAGGGGAATCAAAAGAGAGATACAACGAACGCTTTTAAGTGGGGCAAAATATACGTAATTTTTGGGGGGCCGGGGGTTTCTCCCCCGGAGAAATTTTTGAAAAAAAAGTTTTGAAATTCTGCATTTTTAGGTCTTTTATGGAGCAATTGGGACTTTAAAAATATTTTGGAAAATAGGCAAACAAAAAATTTGTAAATGTTCTGCATTTTTTTGCAAATTAAGATCAATCAAACAATTTTTTTTTTTTTTTTTGTAGTTTAACAAACGATTCACATTAATCGACAGAGAGGAAGAACGAGGGAGGAGAAAAGATAAACAAATCATCACTTGCTTACATCGATTTTCAGTACAGTTACATAGTAGTTTATGATCAGTTTCTTAACTCATCGACAGAAATGGCACTTAATAGTATAAAATGATCAATAGTATAATACGCATAAAATCCTTTTAAAGAAATAGTGTAGAGATTTAAAAAATGATTAACGAAAGAGTAATATTCTGGCCATTCAGGTTATCATAGTTTGATAAGAAATATAATTGAAGCACTTTTTAAGGAGTTACAAAAAGGTATTAAATGATTTTCAAAGTCTCTAGAACAGGTTCCCCCCCACCTCCTCGAAACCAGAAATGTTTTGTAATGTAAAACAGAAAAAAAAGTTTTCTTTTTCTCCAAATTCCAAGCGCCGAAAACTGCCGAGTTGTCTTGCCATCCTCGGATCCGCAGACATGGAAGAGTTTCCCATGCAAATGTGGCCTCGGTTGACCCACGAATCTGCCTTTGTTTTTCTATGTAAGAATGTAGGAAGAGGAAGAGACACAATGTTATAATTCTGGAAGCGATTTTAGTGCAGATTCCAGTTATTAAAATTTGGCATTTTTAATAACTTATTCATGAATGTGTGAAGAAAAAATGTTTTCTGAACAAATAGTACTAAAAGCAAAAAAAAACTAATTTCCAAGGGGCAAGGGGGGGCTCGAGCCCCCCCTTATGGGCGCCCATGGCTCGGACTATGACGGCTAGTGCACCTGATATAAACTAATGAATGTAGATGATTAATAGGAGTTTGTGTAAATCAGTGTGTGCGGGTAGCTACGGCTAGGATTTTAACTTATCACTTGGAAGGGCAAAAATGAGTTTTTGTTCTTAACAACGATTCACTGATACTGCTCTTGATTTCACTTCATTTTATTTACTGTGTATTATCATCATTAGCTGGTTTGATTGATCGCGGATGGTGGTTTAGTGCTAACAAACAGATTTCTATTGGCAGTGTGTTTAGGCGGCTCCTCGCCTTTGGTAGATTTAAACGCATTGTGGGTTTATGAAAATAATAACAATAATACGAGGGTTGTTTCTTTTTCAACCTCCGTTAGGCTATAAAAAATAAACAGATTCAAATAAAAAAAATATTTTTTTATCAAAAGTAAGGTACAATCCTCTACAATTCTCTACATAATCACCTTAACGATTGAAGCATTTGTTATATCTGTGAACAAGCTTTATAATAGTCTCCTCGTAGAATGTTGCCGCCAATGATTGGAAGTGAGTTGTGACGGTGTCTTTGGGTTCCACGCCACTTTGGAAGCCCGATGACTTTTAAGACCCCAAGCAGGGGTCTCCAAGTCGGTGACGGTCATTGCCATGGCCCCACAAGCACTGGTGCTCATGGCAATGCCGTCATATAGCGTGGTGTACAAAAATGATCCTCCAGCAATGTCATGACATTGCATGGGACATTTTTGATACACCCACCATTAAGTTCGACGGGCACCAAGTGACTTCATGTCTCCCTGAACTGGGGCAGAGACTTGGAGACCCTGCTTAGGGTCTGGAAAGGCATCGGGTGGCGTGGAACCCAAAGACACCGTCACAACTCACTTCCAATCATTGGTGGCAACATTCTACGAGGAGGCTATTATAAAGCTTATTCACAGATATAAAATATGCTTCAATCGTCAAGGTGATAATGTAGAGGATTGCACCTTACTTTTGATAAAAAAAATATTTTTTTTTATTGAATCCGTTTATTTTTTATAGCCTAAAGGAGGTTGAAAAAAAAACAACCCTCGAAAAAAGAAAATATCAAACACATTTCAAAACAATCGTAAAAGTTGAAAAAAAAAAAGGGGGGGGGGTATTTTTCATGTTGTAATTTTCAAGCATTTCGAACCCTGGGACTGAAAACGCTCTTTATTTTTTACAAGTTTCTATAAACCTCACCTTCACATCTTATTCGTCCTTTTCTTTTTTTTTTCTTTTTTTTTTTTAAAGCGGCTTCTAAAAGAACTCGGTTACCAGTTCATAGTGTGTGTGTGGGTGTGTGTTTTATTTGCGTCGTTTACTCTTCGGTTAAAACTAAAATTTATAAAAAGGCAGATTTACTTGAAAAAAAAATCGTGTTTATATATTGTACATTTTATATTTAGCGGTTATTTTATGAAGATAAAACTGCTGTTTTGTTCAAATGTTTTCTTCATGAAGAAAAATAAATACCTTTGTGCGATTGATGTGAAGTTTTAATCCAACGTTAAAGATGCACAAATATACATGTATACTGCATCCAACGTTAAAGATGCACAAATATAAGGTATACTGCAGACACGTGTTTCGGGGCTACAAGGAACCACCTTTTCAATGCAAGAAGTGTGAGATTTAGGATGAAGAATCATCCGGTTCGCATTGATTTTATTTCTTGACGAAGCACATTTATGAAGATTTTGGTTAAATGAACTCCTAGTAGTCCGTGGAGTTAGTGCAAAAATATTTCACTTCCGGATACCAGTCTGAAATTTTATGTGGGGCTTATATTCACATAGGAGGACAAAAAAACGCCGGGAGACTTGATCGAAAGTCAAGGTCACTCTGTGATGACGTCATCAAAATGGCCGCTTTTACAGGTAAATACGTTCGTTTATCTGCTTAAAAATCTATCATACATTCAAATATTGCAAAACTCAAACATATCATCTGAAAGCTCTTTTAAAGAGCTATATAGAAATATTTAATTTTTCTATCTGAGGTCAAGGTCTGACCTGTAATGACGTCAACAAAATGGCCGCTTTTACAGGTAAAAACGTTTGTTTAACTCCCCCTTAAACTCCATCATAGATTGAAATATTGCAAAACTCAAATATAGCATCTGAAAGCTCTTTAAAAGAGCTATTTAGAAAGATTTAATTTTTCTTTCTAAGGTCAAGGGTCCACCTGTGATGACGTCATCAAAATGGCCGCTTTTACATGTAAATACGTTCGTTTAACTGCTTAAAACCAGTGGCGTAATCTAGGGGGGGGGGGGCAAGTGCCCCCCTACTTTTTTTGGTCCAGAGGCAGAGTTATTATTTTGCCCCCCTAGTTTTTAAGTGAAAAAAATTGTTTAATTGTTTGTCAAATGATGCATACTTTATTTTCAAACGAGAAAAAATGCAATTTCCTAAATGTAACCATTGTAGGAAAAGACGGGACACAATACAATACAATACAATACAATACAAATGCGACGACCAGCAGCAGGCTCTGGGCCCAACTGGGCTGGTCCTAGTCAAATTAAAGACCCCAATGAAGATCAATGGCCTTCTTAAAGCTATCTACTCCATTGCTCCTTACCGCCTCTTCCGGTAAACTGTTCCAAGTTCCCACTTTTTTAACACAGAGACAGTCTCGGTACAAGGAAGCAACCTCTCTTCCTGATAGCAAGCCCCCACCCCCTTTTCCTTGGAAACTGCTTTTAAGCAATAAATAGGGTCTGATTTTATCCATAAGACCTCCCTAAATATACATGGTCAAACAAGGGGCCCTGAAAGGACAAAATCTGTTTAATTTACGTTGCTTAAGGTATCTTTGAAAAAAGCAATTTGAACGAAAAAAGATGATAAAATTGCATAATAAAACAATACTTGTAGCTGATACTTGAAAGTTGTTTGGCAAATTTAATTGATGTTTTTCTTTTTCAATTTCTTTTTATTATTTTGTAAAGAAACATTTACGTGACATTTTTTAAAATAAATGTTACAGTACAGCTTCCCCCCCTCCCCCTCGACTCTGATTCAGATTAGCCCTCTCTCTGTTTTTACTTCCCTTTTTTTTTAATTGCAACACTGACAATCCGCTGTAGTTATTTAGATGTAGTCGAAGTCCGGAACACAGTTCTGATTCCATTGATTCTACAGTTTAAGCTGACCTACGATGGACATGATTCCCTTGAGAGCCGGCTTCTGAGTTGACGCTCAAGGTAATCTTTCAGCTTTGACGGTGCCTTGGATCCTTGATGGTTGCGTGGAAGTCAGTCAATTTAAAGTTGTGAGAAGGACTTGAAGCTTATCTTGGTATAAAGAGTTAAGATAGTGTTCTTTAACATCTGTCATTATTTATGGAAGCTAAGCTATTGGCTATTATTAGTTTCTTCCACTATTATATGGATCAGACTAAGATCTAGATCAGACCACCATGGAAGGCGCATGGGAATATCTAACTCTTTCCCACGATTTTTTCACTCAAGTTATGAATAACTGGACGCCGCAGACAACAAAAATTTCTCATGAATGGAAAGGTACAGCTACTTGACTTTGTCGGATTACCTTTGTCGGGTTATTTCTATAGGTAATCCGGTAACCTTTAGTACTTTATTTATCGCTTCACAATATGTAAGTGTGTTGTCGGATTGCCTTTGTCAGTTGTCGGATTATTAATTAAGTTAATTTTTATTGCTTTACTATGCATGTATGTGGTATACCGCAAAACTAGGAGGCGTGTACAGACTGTCTCCGGTTAATTAGCAAATAGAATGTCTAGTCTATCTGAGCATCTGTCACAGCAACATATATCCCACCAATCGAAAAAATTGTCCTTAAAAAGATGCACGCCTACACATTGAGCCCCTGTTAGTTAGGATACGCTGATGAAACTAATTTTGAATTTTGATTGGAAAAAGAGAGTCCACTTGTTGATTCGGTTCTACAAGGGTATAGGGCACGTCAAGCCACTAGTCAATACTAGAGTTTAGAGTTGCAGTGTCAGAAGATCCATCTCCAGTTTCCTCCAATTTTGGCAAAGATAAAAAGTTACGAAGTAGAAGATAATAGATCTCTAACAAATAGGTTAGTCTTTCCACTTTTATCTCTTAACATTTTGTCTAAATATTTACAGTCACCAAAAATAAATTATAACAACGTATTAAAAATGGTCAAGGAAACAAAGAGTATCTTAAAAAATCTTAGAACAGATCAAGAGTTTGAAAATTTGTGGAAAACTACTTCCGATCTTTCTACAGCTATGGGATTTAAACCTTCTCATATTCAAAGACACAAGCGTGTGCCCCAGAAATTAGGAGGCGGAGATAAACAATCTACAACTACTCCGAAAGACCACTATAGAATCGAAAATTATTTTAAAGTTTTAGATGTAATTATTAATGAAATTGAGCAATTGTGGCGTTTTCAGATGTCTTGACAGAAAATGAACCTAGAATCCAAAGTTTGGAACTGATTTCCAATTTGTACGGTTTAAATTTAGAAGAAATCAAAACTGAAGTTCAAATTTTTAATCGCATATTTAAAAGCTCAACAGAGACGGATAACTTGGAAAACAAAATCAAATACATTAAGCAACACGATATAAGAAATGGATTTATAAGTCTTCATACATTGTATAAAACTTTCTTATGCATACCAATGAATACCGCATCAAGTGAAAGAAGCTTTTCTTCATTAAAAAGACTCAAAACGTATCTGCGCTGCACAACAGGGCAAGAAAGATTATTAGACCTTGCGTTATTGAACATTGAAAGGGACATTATAATAGATAAGGATGCTGTCATCAATGCATTTTCTTCAAAGGCTGAGTCAGATATGAAAGGAAGGCGCCTTACCCTTCATTAGTGCTTGGTTGAATATGTTTTTTTTTTTAATCAGATTTATACTTGTTTTCACGGTTTATATATTTAATTTGTAAATTTAAACTAATTTTTATTTCCTTTTTGCTGTTCAGTAATACATGTAACTTTTGATTACACATTTTATTTTATAGCTTTTGATATTCCTGACTTGTTGCGCACGTTATGACTCAGTGTATGTAAATTTGATTCTTAGAACTGAGATTTTTTGTATAGCATGGATTAAAAAACCAGTAAGAACTGAGATTGATTTTAGAAATCGATAAGATTTCAAGACCTACCTGTTGAAAAAAAAATTGAAAGAATAAATTTTTAGTTTAGGAATACGGAATGGTTGTTGCCAAACATATTGAGTTTTTCAGTGCAATAAATTTTATTGGTTGAAATACAGTTTCGATTCGACGAGTCATTTCACATTCTATGTTTATCACCCTGCTTTTCAATTTTTTTTGAATCTTAATTGATTCAGCTTTAACACTATAAAGATGTTGGTTTCAAATCCTTGTGAAAGAAAATTTTTCTTCTAAATGTTACCAATGCTAATAAGACCTTTTGCTCCCAACAATGGTTAAATCAATATCGCTTTTACTAATTTATGTTTCCTGAATTCATTAAGATTAGTAAATGTACTTCCAGAAGTTGACCAAGTGAATGAACAATGCCTATTTCACATGTGAAATTTTAGCAACTAATCCCTCTGTAGATTTTCTTTAAGATGTACTCTCAGTAACAGAGAATTAGATGTACTCTTCTCGTCTCTGTTGCCTTGTTCTGTTTTTAAAACATTTAACAATTCGTAAAAAGTTTTTCGAATTTTTGATTTTATTATTATCATCATCATCATTATTATTACTATTTGTTTATTTATTTATTTTTATTATGATTATTTTATTATTATTATTATCTTTTTTTTTTTTTTTAAAAATACATTTTGCATTATTTTAATTGAAAAAAGAAACCCTTGCAAAAAGTTTGCCCCCCCCATTTTTCGAGGCCAAATTACGCCTATGCTTAAAACTCCATCATAGATTGATATATTGCAAAACTCAAATATATCACATGAAAGCTCTTTAAAAGAGCTATTTAGAAAGATTTAATTTTTCTTTCTGAGGTCAAGGTCCCACCTGTAATGACGTCATCAAAATGATCGCTTTTACAGGTAAATACGTTTGTTTAACTCCCCCTAAAACTCCATCATAGATTTAAATATTTCAAAACTCAACTATGTAATCTGAAAGCGCTTTAAAAGATCTATTTAGAAAGATTTAATTTTTCTTAATGAGGTAAAGGGCTCACCTGTGATGACGTCATCAAAATGGCCGCTTTTACAGGTAAATACGTTTGTTTAACTCCCCTTAAAACTCCATCATAGATTTAAATATTTCAAAACTCAACTATTTCATCTGAAAGCGCTTTAAAAGAGCTTTTTAGAAAGATTTAATTTTTCTTTCGGAGGTCAAGGTCCCACCTGTAATGACGTCATCAAAATGTCCGCTTTTACAGGGAAATACGTTTGTTTAACTCACCCTAAAACTCCATCATAGATTTAAATATTTCAAGACTCAACTATATCATCTGAAAGCGCTTTAAAAGATCTATTTAGAAAACATTTAATTTTTCTTACTGAGGTCAAGGGCCTACCTGTGATGACGTCATCAAAATGGCCGCTTTTACAGGTAAATACGTTCGTTTAACTGCTTAAAACTCCATCATAGATTGATATATTGCAAAACTCAAATATATCACATGAAAGCTCTTTAAAAGAGCTATTTAGAAAGATTTAATTTTTCTTTCTGAGGTCAAGGTCCCACCTGTAATGACGTCATCAAAACGGCCGCTTTTACAGGTAAATACGTTTATTTAACTCCCCCTAAAACTCCATCATAGATTTAAATATTTCAAAACTCAACCATATCACCTGAAAGCTCTTTAAAAGAGCTATTTAGAAAGATTTAATTTTTCTTTCTAAGGTCAAGGGCCCACCTGTGATGACGTCATTAAAATGGCCGCTTTTACAGGTAAATACGTTTATTTAACTCCCCTAAAACTCCATCGTAGTTTCAAATATTGCAAAACTCAAATATATCATCTGAAAGCTCTTTAAAAGAGCTATTTATAAAGATTTAATTTTTCTTTCTAAGGTCAAGGGAAAATCAGTGATGCCGTCATCAAAATGGCCGCTTTTACAGGTAAATACGTTTGTTGTACATTTTCAATTTAAAATTGTTATAACTTTTCAACTATTTTTCTTAAAAAAAAACCAAGCACTATAAAATAGCTCTTTTAAAGCGCTTTAGGATGATATATTTCAGTTTTGCAATATTTAAATCTATGATGGAGTTTTAAACAGTTACATGAGCGCATTTACCTGTAAAAGCGGCCATTTTGATAACGTCATCACAGGTGGGCCCTTGACCTCAAAAAGAAAAATTAAATCTTTTTAAATAGATCTTTTAAAGCGCTTTCAGATGATATAGTTGAGTTTTGAAATATTTAAATCTATGATGGAGTTTTAGGGGAGTTAAACAAACGTATTTACCTGTAAAAGCGGCCATTTTGATGACGTCATCACAGGTGGGCCTTTGACCTTAGAAAGAAAAATTACATCTTTCTAAATAGCTCTTTCAAAGAGCTTTCAGATGATACATTTGAGTTTTGCAATATTTCAATCTATGATGGAGTTTTAAGCAATTTACGAACGTATTTACCTGTAAAAGCGGCCATCTTGATGACGTCATCACGGGAGTTCAGTACCCCTGATCAAGTGTCTCCCGGCGGTTTTTAGTTCTTATATATGTATATGAGCTCTGTACCAAATTTCACACTGGTATCCGGAAGTGAAATATTTCGGCTGTTTTTGTCGCTAACTCCACAGACTATAGCTATAAGTTTAAATTTCAGTTTGGGCTTATGAGTATAAAGATTTAAAGGAAATTTTTTTCCAAATTCTAAAATTCCACTGTTTTCAGCTAACGTTAATAATTTAATTAATATGCATATTAATTATGTTCTTTGTAGTAAACCTTAATCTTAACATAGTAGTTCATACAGAATAAGCAAGGGATTGTGGGGAAAAATAAAAAAATGGAGATATTACCTGATACTCATCAAAATGAACAATTTGGAGATCTGTTTTAAAAATTACAGTATAAAACGAGAGAACAATGTATTTATAAGAAAACTTGCACAGGGAAGGTTTTTTTTTTTTTTTTTTTTTTTCAATTTTGGTTCAATTTTGGCAGTATATTCGTACTCCCAAATAAAGACAGAATCATCACTTTTTCTATACATAAGATAAAGGCGATGTTTAAAACTAACGAAAAATTTTCTATTTTATGACAACTTTTTTTTCTTTGAATGAAATGTATAAATAATGAAACAACAAACGAATTAAATAATTAATTTATTGATTTATTAATGAGTTGATAAAATATTGAATTAATAAGAAAAAAGTGAATGAATGAAAAACAATAGTAAACGAATAAATGACCGAATTAATTAATGAATTCGTAAATAATATGATGAATGAATAAATATAAATATTATTATTATTATTATTATTATTAGAACACGGGATATTTTGCTTGTAAAAATCTCCTTTGGTTCGGTCTTGTCGGTGAGGATCCGCCGGCATCGCGATTGGGAATCATTGCTGAGCAGAGATTCATACATTAATTTTGATAATTCGTTTCACTATTTCAGAGTACACATTAGTATGCATGCCATTTTACAAGACTTCTTTTTCAGATAAATGGAGATGTTGAAGATGCATTAAGTGTTTTAAATGTCAAATTTGGAGGTGTCGAAAGTAAAACAAAAAACTTTGACTTGGAACTTTCTAGAATGGATCCAGAAAATCCTATTACACAAGTGAGAGCACATTATTGATTTTTTCTTTCCCTGAAGGTCTCAATTTTAACACTTTTATTAACTTCACCAGTATGCATGCAAAACAAATGTCAGCAAAATGTAGCCGATTAATCGGTTACATTGTGCCGATTATAAGTAATTGGCAAAGTGGCCGATTAATCGGTGCATCCCCACTTCTATATATATATATTAGATATAGAAGAGAGTAAAAGTAATAATATGTATCTTTTTTTTCCACTTATCAGGTCTATCATTTAATGGGGGTGGGGGGTTAAGAGAGGGCAATTGCTCTCCTGGCTTTGAGAACTTGGTGTATTTGTAGGCTTGGGTCTCGATGTTTTTAAAATAGTATACATTGGCTGGGTATATACTCTTTGCAACCCCCTTTTCACTTCCTAGAAAAACGTGAAATCACGGGCCTAGGGCATGCCGCTTTTTTTTATTAGACACCAAAAAATCAAATGCAAATAATAAAAAAAAACTTGTTTGTGTTTAAAAGGATGAAAATATTTCTCGGAAACGATGTGTTTTGTTGAAATTTAGGTCCATTACTTTAATGCCAGATTATAACAGACTTCATAGATGTGCCCTTGTGCAACATCAACATCAGATCATATCAGCTGATGTTGATGTTGCACAAGGGCGCATTGATGAAAATTAAAACTAATTCACTTTCTTAAAATGATGCTTTCAGGTTTCTAAAACTCCCAGTGATGAAGAATTTTCTTATGATTGGCAAGATGCATTTACTGACCAAGAAATTGATGTACATGATTTTGAAAAATCCCCTTTGCAATCTTTGAGGTATTTTTATTGCTAAAATATTTTTTCTAAATTTTAAGGTGCTTCGCAGAAAAAATAGATTTTTTAAGCAATGAAAATTTATTGTAATGAATTATCAACAGTTAACAAATGAAAAACTGTTATTTCATTTTGAGCAACATGATGTTTCATTCTGCATACTTTTGCATTGCAATTAAAAGTAGTTACACTTCTGTACCTCGGGGTAAAACTAAATTAAGTCAAAAAATGTCTACTTTTAAGTTATTGCTGCATTCTATGTAGAATCATATTCCGCATTGAGCCATAAAATGTAATTCCGTAAAACAAATCCGTTTATAATTATTTTCCAGAGTTAGTAGATGGCGTGGCTCAACCTTTGTACGCACCAGACAAACGTTTTTACGATGTCCTGAGAATTAGGTTTAATGTGACTTACGTCAGTCTAACTTTGAGGTACAGAATTTATAATCATGGCACAACCAAATTAATGGTTGTAAGAAGATATATACAGGGTGTCCACTCCAATCGTGGACCAATAGCTAATTTCTAAACCGTTAGAGATAAGCATATAGTTTATTTAGGAAAAAATATCCAAATTACGAAAGGAATTTTGGGTCTATTCAATGTTTTTCAAAAAATCAAATTTTGAAAGAGTTACGAAATTTAAATTTTTATACAGCCCCCCAGTCCTATCAATCATATTTAGTAAAACATTCTTGACACTGTAACGTTTAAAACAAAAAAAAATCACTCTTCTACCACAAAAATTGACCGAGTTATGACGTTTTGAAAAATCAAGATTTTGAAGGATTTCGCATGCGGTCCCTTAAGCGATCTCTCGATGACGTCATGAAATAATGCAAAATCTTGATTTTTCAAAACGTCATAACTCGGTCAATTTTTGTGGTAGAAGAGTGATTTTTTTTTTGTTTTAAACGTTACAGTGTCAAGAATGTTTTACTAAATATGATTGATAGGACTGGGGGGCTGTATAAAAATTTAAATTTCGCAACTCTTTCAAAATTTGATTTTTTGAAAAACATTGAATAGACCCAAAATTCCTTTCGTAATTAGGAGATTTTTTCCTAAATAAACTATATGCTTATCTCTAACAATTTAGAAATTAGCTATTGGTCCACGATTGGAGTGGACACCCTGTATAGATATATACAACACTGGCGGAAAAAAAAAATCCCAACACAAAGAAAGACTTGCGCTAGATAAATTAAATTTGGTAGGCGTGTTTATAGAACTGAAAGATGACACCGATTAAAATTTCGCGCTCCGCACATAAGTGTGGCGCAGCTGGCGTCACTCAGAACCAGAACATGCAAATAAGGCTTGTTTTAAAAGCGTGTTGCAAAGCTCGTGAGTATTATTTTTCCGTGAAATTTGACGCATTGCGTTCATGTTAGCCAGGAATTCCTTTAAAAAGACGAAGAAGTCATTATCAACAGCTCACCGAGTTTAAACGAGGTCGTACGATTTGGCTACGAGAAGGTGGATTTTCATTTAGCGATATTGCAGAAAGACTTGGTGGGAATGTTTCCACCGTGCATGATTATTGGAAGCTATGGTCAAGGGATGGTACTACCGCAAGAAGATCGAGTTCCGAGCTGCCACGTGGCACGACTGAGAAGGAAGATCGCCAGATCCTGAGTACGTCTATGGCGCATCGTACTGCATCTGCAGCTAACATTTGAGCTGCAGTTGGTACCGTCGTGACCCAAAGAATGGTACGAAATCGCTTACTTCAAGGACAGTTCCGAGCCAGGTAGCCTCTGTAGCCGGTATTCCATTGACTGCAAACCATTGCCGTTTGCGACGGCCGTCAGTGGTGTCAAGACAGAGACCACGCTCACTGGAGGTCGGAGTGGAGATCTGTTGTAATTTCTGACGAAAACATATTCTGCCTTGGTGTCAGTGATGGTCGTATGTTGGTCAGAAGGAGGCCAGGGGACCGCCTGCATCCAAGCAGTCTGCGACCTAGACACACGACACACACACCTGGAGTCATGGTCTCGGGAGCAAGTTCCTAAGACAGCAGAAGCACTCTTGTTGTTATCCCAAACACACTGACTGCGAATTTGTCGTCAGTCTGGTAATTCAACCTATATATAGTACAGCCCTTCATGAGTGGCATTGAAGGGGAAGTTTTTCAACAGGATAACGCTCGTCCTCACACCACTGCTGTAACGCAATGTGCTCTACAGAGTGTTGACATGTTACCATGACCTGCAAGATCACCAGATATGTCTCCAATTGATCACGTATGGGATATCATTGGACGGCAACTCCAGCATCACCCACAGTCAGCAATGACTGTCCTAATAGTGACACAATAAGTGCAACAAGCATGGCACACCATACCACTAAGTGATATTCGGCCCCTGTATGATAGCCCAGGTAGCACAAAAAACGTTTAAACGTTTTATAAACGTTTTTAATCGGTTGTCACAACGTTAATAAACCATTTTACAATCTTTAAAAAACGAAGTGAGCTACTTAGGACAATGCATGCACGCTTGCAGGCTTGCCTTCAAAACTCTGGAGGTTACACCGGCTATTAAAGTAACATAATTTCACATTTGCGCAGCATTTTCTTGAGCTTAAGTTAGCCAGTGATCTTGTACATTTAATCAATTAAACATGCTAACTAGACAAATGCATTACCCAAATTTCATTACTCTACAGTAATTTTTTCTTGGTGTGGGATTTTTTTCCGCCAGTGTATATACAGACATTTTTTATGATTACCGAGTTCTGACTGTTATCGTGGCACTTAACTAAGATTAAACACCAAGATGCTGTCTTTGGAAAATCAATGATAACTCATTGTACATTTAATTTACACCAGCGCCTTGGATTAGCCAACATTTCAAAAGACAATTTTATTTATTAACTTTACTTTTTTAAAAAAAATCATCTACTTATATTAAAATCTGAGTATCTTTCTAACTATCTTTCTTTCTATCTTTCTAACAATCTTTCTTTCTATGTCACGCTTCTTTCTCCTGAACGCCAATGACCTGAAAGTCGAACCAGGTACCGATAGATAGGTAATTTTTCAGGCTTCATTAGTTTCAATTGATATAATTATACGATTTTAATTAGCGAAGATATCAATTAATAGGTAGTCAAGTTTAAAGCGATTAAGCCTAATAAATGATTAAATATGAAATCCATTCTTGCAAACCGTCGTTGCTATGAAACAGTAATAACAATGATAATGAGAATTTTGAATGAAGGCCTAACTAAATCAAACACGAAACTCATAAGCGGGCCACTTACGTAGAATTTTTATCGCTAGCTACTGGTAATATTTTGAAACATTTGAAACACTTTTTTTTTTACCCAAGAGGGTGTTTTACCCCTTTTTTGGGGTAAATCAGTGTTAATTTCAATGCAGACTCAAGTGATATGAATTGGCGCGACCACTTGGCAATATGTCGCCAAGCTCTTGGTCGCCAAGTGTTTGGCGACATATCGCCAAGTTGTCTACAAATTTGGCGAAAAAATTATTTTTTGAATTTGGGTTCAACTTGGCGCTACTAGCGATATTTTGCGAAAAATTACTGAATGATCTTAAAGTCAGCAATTAGAAAATTAACCATTGTAAAATATTTTTTGCATTGTTTCGTGGTAGATTAGGGGAGTAAATATTTGAATTGTTACCTTGCTCACTCCAAGCACTTTTTTTAACACTTAAGGCAACTACTAAGAAATTTACACGTAAAAGGAAGTAGTGTGGGGTCCATACCAGATTTTTTGTTTATTTATTAACGTATTCATTTATTTTTGGATTTTGTGAAAACAAAGACGCTGAAAGTTATCGGCCCCTATATCGACGAGCCGACGCACCAGCTTAAGTTTGACCACTTTGAATCCAGCACGTGTTTTGAGTGGTTTATCTTTTTAGCGTGTTGCTGTGTTTTGGTAATTTTTCAATGTGAGCAATTATTAGCTGCACGTGAATTTGACAAAGCTTGGCAATGACCCGAAACTTAGCTCTGCACGAGAGAAATAAAAACTTCTTGTTTAACGTAAGGCCCCTATATATACGAGCCGGCGCATCAAGATTATGGCAGGGACTCAAGTGAAACAGCACTGCGATCGCTTCTAATTGCAATCGCTACTGGAAGTGAATTACATTATCATCAACTTAACTTGGCATGACGTCACTACGGGTGGAGCCAATAAGAGCTCACAAGCACTCAGCGATCTCCTCTTATTTGCCAAGTAGGCTGTGACGTTTTATCTAGCTCGTTTTTCATAGGCAAACGTCACGATGTTTTTATCAAGAAACGTTCTAATGTAATTCATTTCCAGTAGCGATTGTAATTTGCGATGGCCTGTTTCACTTGAATCCCTGCCTAAGTTTCACCACTTTGGATCCAGCGCGTGTTTATGTGTTTGAGTTATTGTCTTTTCTGGCCGGTAATCGCGTTTTGGTAATTTTTCACTGTGAGCAATTATTAGGGGCACGTGGATTTGGCAAAGCTTAGCAATGTGCCAAAACTTTTTTTCTGGTAACCCTACTCCGCAACAATGAAAAATTGAAAGTAAAAGTTAAGGAATTGGATCCAAAGTGGTGAAACTTAATCTTGATGCGTCGGCCTGTCTATATAGCGTCTCTATAGTTTAACGAAGATAGCTTTTCGAGCTACGCTCCTGAGACAAAAACGTCTGGTACCAATTTGAAATTCAAGAACTCTTCATTAATTTTATTCATTTTAATATGAAAAGAAATACGCAAAAGAAAAAAAAAACAAGGGCATTATTCTTGAAATTTTGAAACATATCATGTGACTCTAGTTTAGAGAGTAATAAAATAAAAGTGATGTTCATTTTGTTTCTCTAAGCTCGTGCTTTTTCAAATATTACAAATATTTTTTCTATGATATGAAAAAAAATGGCAGCACTTTTGTATTGATTTATTATTATTTAAAAAGTTTCTCTTGAAACAGTTTTCACACTTAAAAAAAAATATTTATCATTACTGTTTGGTTAAACTGGTAAACTTTTAATAATAAATTAAGTTAAATTTCTTCATTCTATGTTTGTGTGAGACAAATTTACTAACTTTGAAGCATAATTTTTGGCAACAGGTATTAATTCTTGATACGAAAACCAGGTTCACCGCAGTTTTGAGATCTATACCCTTGATATTGGTTTCTTATTAAATTAACAAGATGGCTTAATACTTTCCCTTTCCCGGTACACTTCCGTGATAGGTGCCTCACGATATATTTTTAATCTTGGCGATTATTTTTCATTTCTTTTATTGTTGCCATGATAGGTCAAAGTTACACAGAAGTAGAAATTACTTATTATTGGTGTTAAAATACAGTATTTTGTGTTTCAATGGACTTTCACACAAAACATTCCCTAATACAAAACTAACAGTTATTGAATTAAAATGAAAAAACATCCGTTAAATGAAATGTTAAGTTAATTTGAATTTTGATATCTCGAATTCAAATTATGTTTTTCACAATGTCGAATTGTGACAGGTGTGTTTGTGTGGTGTGGTGTAGGCGGTAGCGTGTGGGTGCACGGTTGTCCCAGAGGGAAGACGGCGCTCGAAGCGAAGATTTTCTGCCCCCCCCCCCCGCCCCCATCACAGAGACAAATGAAGTTGGTTCTGACACTTGAGTATTGAGTAAAATGAACACTGGCCTTGTTTTAAAAACGCCACAATCGCGTTAACAGCTATGATGAGTTTATAATGGAAAAGTACCGAACATTTTAATTCATTATTTAATACATAAATTGAACAAGTAACATTAAATCTATGTTTAGCAGAAAAGACAGGAATCAATTCCAATATGTTATCATTTAGAAAGAACTAGATCAATTTATGGCGCATTCATATATCTTGGCGCTCGGGGGCGATTTTTTTTCTCGCCCCCCCCCCCCCTCTTCGGCCGGCCGGCAATGTGTATGTGCTCCTGCGCCACAATGTGCCTGCAATGAGCACCGGGACGCGAGACGTTGGCAAACTGCCAATCTGAAAAAGAGACTACACGACTTTCAAGGTCCAAGACGAAAACCTATTGCAATTTGTCATTGTTCAAAAAAAAAAAAAAGCTATTTCATAATTTTGAAAAGAAACGTTTAAATAATCCAATGAAAAAAACTTTTGATACTTTAGTAACATGTACGATTATTTGCTAAGGGTCCTGCTCCACATCAGCGGAAAACGCGACTGAAACCGAAGGCAGAAACCGAAAATCCGGGTACTTTCCATAGAAATACCATTTAATCCATTTTACGTTTCTGCTTTACGCTCGCGTTTTCTGCTGATGTGGAGCAGGGCCCTAAGGGCCCTGCTTCACATTGACGTAAAGCAGAAAAATAAAGCAGAAACGTTAAAATGGATTACATAGTGTTCCTATGGAAAGCATCCGGATTTTCGGTTTCTACCTTTGGTTTCGGTCGCGTTTTACGCTGATGTGAAGCAGGGCCCTAAGGGCCGTGCTCCACATCGACGTAAAGCAGAAAAATTAGGCAGAAGCATAAAATGTATTCAATGGTGTTCCTATGGAAAGTACCCGGATTTTCGGTTTCTGCCTTCAGTTTCGGTCGCGTTTTACGTTGATGTGGAGCAGGGCCCTAATGGCCCTGCTCCACATTGACGTAAAGCAGAAAAATAAAGCAGAAACGTAAAACGGATTAAATGGTGTTCCTATGGAAAATACCCGGATTTTCGGTTTCGGCCTTCGGTTTCGGTCGCATTTTCTGCTGATGTGGAGCAGGATCCTTAGAGTCGAATAAAAATTCGGTTAAAACGTAAAATCAGAAAAAGAGTAAGCGAAAATTTTCAACTCCTGCACAAGATAGAAATTGAACAAGTCGCTAAATCAAGGGATGTCCCTGCATTTGAAAAGAACTGTTTTTACAACGCGGTGTTAGTTTTAATTACTTTGTAATTGGTAGATAGAGAGTCACGCGAGCCATTGCCATTGTGGTGTGAACATTAAAATATATGTGGTCTGGGCCTTAATGTGGTTAGCTCTCACTGCACTGCATCATGGGAGTCCTTTTTAAGTACTAGTGCATGATATATGGGTCATTCTGACGAAAATGGTACAAATCATGTCTGAAACTCTTTACTTAAGATTATCAATTTAAATAATTTCCACCAACTAATCATATTTTTTTTACTGATTTTATATTTATTTGTGTATAATGAAGTGTAAATAACTAGTACATGACTCATTTATGAAAGGATTTTAAATATTTTGATCACTTTGGTTAACAGAGTAGACATATAACAGAGTGGACAAATAAGCCTTTAAAAATTTCTGTATAATCACAAAGAAAAGTTAGAAGTACAGAGCAAGCATACAGTGGAATAAACAGCCTAAAACTGTAAGTCTGTCTGCAATTTCCAGAAAAAATCTATTTTTTTCATCATGAAATCGGCTCTAACAGAGTGGACATCCAACAGTCCAAATTAACTACCATAAGAAAAGAATTAGGCTCACCCTGGTTGTTGACTACATAATTCAATGAAGCAAGCTAATTACGGCAGTTATACTACCTATATTTTTAAAAAAATATATCAGATTGAATGCAAGTGTTTATTTTATTTCCAAAAGGCATATAACAGAGTGGACAATTTGAAACATAGAAAATCTAGGGACAACGATAAATAATAGTGTTTTTTGGGGAAATTTTTTTTCATTTGCGTAATAATCTACAGAAATGGTGTCAGAAGCATCTTTTGTGCAATCCAGCGTCATTTATTTTGTTGTTACATTTCAGCTTAATTTTAAATCACATTTAAAACTCTAACAATTTGAAGCTGGGACACGTCATTTTCTCCTTCTTCTGACAAAGATCATTTTTTTTGCGTCATTTCTAAATGGATTATACCTAATCAACTGATACTTGACGGCACAAAATTAAATGGAGAACCAATAAAAAATACACTTAATGGGTGGTTGTTATTAAAATTGATTTTAAAAAATTCTAAAGTCTCGGACATGATTTGTACCATTTTCGTCGGAATGACCCATATCCACGTGGGCCGTGGTAGCCCGACGGTAAGGCGTCGGTCTCGTAACCGGAGGGACCCGGGCTCGATCCCAGTCGATCAAAGATCCACCGTCTTGATTAATGGTGGCTGGGGGACGTTAAAAATGTCGTGGTCACAATGTCCTCCTAGTGAAACGATACCTCTGGGGGTGCTAGGCCAAGGGTTTGCTCGACCCTCTGTTCTGGTTCAAAAAGAACAGAGCGCTCTTCAGGGCCCTATTCCGGTTAAACTACGAGTTGTGGAAGGTACGGGGAACCGTGGAGTGTGTGATGTGTGATATCGACTCCAAAGCTTCGACTTCGGTCCAAACTTCGGTAGCCAACACCTTCTGTGTTCCATATTATATCGAAATACGTATAATGCTTTTCTATTAAGCTTTTTCGTGTGAATTTGCTTTCATTTACTGTATAACAAAGCTTTTATTTGTGGTTTAAAATGTCCGTCTGAAAATTATTTTTATTACTTCAGTCAAAATAAAATGAACGAAAAAGATAATGCTAGTGTTGAAATACCGGATGACGTAGAGAAGCAGAAAGAACACGAATTGGGAGAGGTTCAGAAAGAAATCAGACCCAGCGAATCTCAGAAAACTGACGACGCAGAAGAAAAAAACGCTGATGCGCAAAAACCGAAAGAGAATGAACTGGAAGTAAATGATAAAAAACAAGACGCAAAGGAAGTTGATGAAGTAGAAGTCGTCCAAAAAGAGCCCAAAAGCAGGGAAAATTTTCAGAAGGAAGTTCATCTCGAGCAGGAGGATATGAAAGGTAAAGAAGAGACACAAGTTAAGAAGTCAAAGGTAAGAACATTAAAAAAAGCGCTATAAAAAAAATCTGGAATTTTTCATGGAATTCGCTAGTTTTTCGCTCATTTTAGCTTTAGCATTAAATTTGGAAATTTTTACTTTAATTTTTAATCTTCAAACTTAAAACATAAGCAACCTACATGAATCAGTGTACGAATTAATTGATCGCAACTTCTGTTTGATATAATGAATGCAGTTAAATAATCAGATTTTCTCTTGTATACTTGGGTTGAAAATGTGAGCGTAATGTATCCTAAGGAATGTTTTAGAACTAGATGGAAAAACGTAATGAAATATTTACGCCTTAGTTTCATTTTATTTTGGTAATATATCCATTAAAATTATGTTCGACTATTTTTTGTCAATTTAGTCTCTGAGATGAGCACTCGAATATGATATAATAATGCAATAAAAATATTTAAAAAAAAGAATTCAGTTGGAAATTGAGTAAAAAATAATTTTATTCTTTGAACACCATGGGCACTACTTTCAAATATAAGTTTTGAAGTCAGTGCAGAAACAATAGAATCATAGGTAACAAGGTAACTAGAATTCAATTGGAAATACTATACGTTTTAGTGTTTCTTTAATAGAATTCGCATACATTGCATTGATTACCACATATTATTAGTGTAACGGTACAAATGTTCTGTTCTTAATATTTTGATGTTTTTCTAAAAAATATTTCCAAAATATGATTAAACATCATTTTACCTATCGTTTCTGGACCGACTTCAAAACTTACAGTATAACCTCGATTTAACGATTGCCTAGGCCCTAGGGACTGTAAAAAATATAGTTAAATCAGGAAAGCATAGGTAATTTCAACTGATGAAACTATTGATAATTAAATGAATGCTTCCTAAAATGTAAGCTCTTTTCTTTTTTCAGGAAAATCAATCATTTATATTGCTTTAAAAATATTTTATTGATGCTTGTGTCGTTTTCTCGGGTTGAGAGAAACGGTTCCACTTTTTTAAGACTAAAAGGCCTTTTGGAAAAGAGAAGGCAATCAAAGATTTAATGCTTTTGCTAGTAAAACAGCCAAAAGAAAACTTTTTTTTTAAAAACATATATAGTAGGGTATTTCTGATGAATGATAATTTGACCACGTCCGATATCATCGTTAAATTAGGAAAGCTATCGTTAACTTGATAAAGCTTGAACAGTAAATTCAATGCGTACCAATTGGGATTAGTGAAATGTATCGTTAACTTGAGGAAATCGTTCAATCAGGTTCCGTTAAACGGAAGTTATACGTATATTTGAAAGTAATGGTATTTAAAATAAAATTATTTTTTACTTTTTAGAACAATTTCCAACAGAAGTCGGTTCGTCTAAAATTGAAATGATTGGTACTAAAAGCTAAATTATCGTTCCTCTCTGGAATTTATTTGTGTGCTAATAGAAGTAGCACAATTTAAATATTAAAGGCTACTGAACTAATTTATATTTTGCAAAATGGATACAAGTTACTCGTGATAAAAAGTACTTAGGCAGTTAGTTTGCCTCGTCATCTGTTATTCGTATTAGATAAAGATAAATATACCATAAAGAGAGCGATTACAGTAATGTTTCATGTTTGCTTCAGAGAAGTCTTCATTCAAAATTTTCCTTATGATTATTATTAATGTTACCGTTTCGTCTCAACCACGTTTTATTATAACAATGGGTTTTATAGTTAATCATTTAATACAGAAAATGCCGAAAATTCGTTGTTTTTTGCTTATAACTTTTTTTCTAACGAACTAATATGATCAATTAAAGGTATGGGACCGAAGTTAGACCATCACCTATCCATCAAACAAAAAATCGCCCAAAGAAGATCGTCAAAATAATCTCCCAAATCGGTTCACTAGGTCAGACGCTTTGAGCTATTAAAAAATAAATAAATAATAAATAAATAAATTAATTAATTAAAAAAAAAAAAAACATACATACATACGCTTTGAATTAAGAACCGTCTCCTTGTTGAAGTCGGTTAAAAAGTTATGTACTTTGAGGTTTTCTAGACCTACTATTCAAGCCAAATGGTTGTATTAATATGTAGAGACGGAATAATAACAACAATTAAATGAACTTAACAGAACATGAAAACATTAAGAATATTTTCTGAGCAGTTGTGGAACAAAGTGCATTAAAAATCACTTTGCATTAAATAATGTACTATTTACCTTAATCGCTTTAGATATTAGAAGATTTTTTTTTTTTTGAGTTAATTAACTTTCTCTTGATTGCAGGTTTTGACTTTTCCAAAAAAACCTAAAGCAGTAATAAAATCGGAGCTGTTAGTCAAAGATGTTACCAAATTTATTACGGAAATGAAGAAAGTGAGTACAAAAGAAAAGAAAAAAAAAAGTTTATAACGAAATACATCTCTATATTATCAAAATCTACGTCTTTCTGTCTGTTCCTCTTTTTTTTTCCAGTGAAATTCATTATAATTGTCTTCTGTGTCGTCCTAAATATATGAACAAAAGTACAGTCAACTCCCTATCATCAGCGGGATAGAGTGACACGGTAAATGCGGATAATTTGAAAAATGGGTAAAAAACTATACAAATATACAGTAAACTCTCGATTATCCGCGAAGGTCTCGGAAAGAAACACAATTAACTGATTTTTTCCAAAAAGCACGAATTAAAAAAAAAAAAAAAAAAAAATTCTTAATATTTCTTACCCAACAGTGTGTTGTACTTACCACACATGGCAGTATGGTTACCTGGCCGTTGTCGTATAAGTACCACTACTTTATATATTTTATATGCTTGAGAACCTCAAATACAAATAATTTTTATGGTATACCTATCGTTACTGTACAAATCACGTTTTAAATATTTTTAAGCAAAAAACATTTTTTTTTATCTTCTTTACCCCTCATTTTATGTTTTTTTCGGATTATCCGCGATACCCGTGCCACCCAATTCCGCGGATAATCGGGAGTGTACAATAGTTAAAATATTCAATAACACACTCCCACATACAATTAAACTATAGCTAAATACAATAACATTGAATGTAAAAAATATCTTTAAAAGCTAAAACGGACACCCTCATACATTAAAAATTATAATAATAATAACCCTAATAGCACAAAGGGCCCGACTAACTAAAAGTAAGGCCCAAGTCCGACAATACTTTAGAGGCTTCCCACCACGTTCTACTTTTTTGAGTCAACGAATTATCTTTAACTTTTTCGCAGTGTCGGTACTAGCCTCCTTTGGGGATCATTATGCTGGTCTTCGTTAAAACGGGTGCATTTTTCTGCATAAAGTAAATCATCACCTAAACAAAACGAAAAAAAAAAAAAAAAAAAATCTGGTATGGACCCCACACTACTTCCTTTTACGTGTAAATTTCTTAGTAGTTGACTTAAGTGTTAAAAAAAGTGCTTGGAGTGAGCAAGGTAACAATTCAAATATTTACTCCCCTAATCTGCCACGAAACAATGCAAAAAAAATATGTTAATTTTCTAAATATTGCTGATTTTAATATCATTCAGTGAATTTTTCGCAAAATATCGCCAAATGAACCCCAAAAAAATTATTTTCGCCAAATTTGTCGCCAACTTGGCGATATGTCTCCAAGTTGGCGTCAAACACTTGGCGACCAAAAGCTTGGCGACATATCTGCAAGTGGTCGCGCCTATTCATATCACTTGAGTCTCCATTGAAATTAACACTGATTTACCCCAAAAAAGGGGTAAAACACCCCCTTGGGAACATTCGAATGCAACTACAAGGGGAGGTGCACAACTAGACTATCCTCAGAGCCTACATACCAAGCTAGAAGCTTCTACGGTATATAGTTTTTGAGTTATGCGACACACATACGCACATACGTATATACAGACGTCACGAGAAAACTCGTCGTAATTAACTCGGGGGTGGTTGAAAAGGATTTTTCGGCCGCTTATATGTTGGTAGGTACATATGCACGTGCTGACAGGTCGAAAAAAGTACTGAACATTCATTCGGGGGTGAGCAAAATCAAAATAAAGAATCAAATTTGAGTGATTTTCTTTTTCGCGATCACAATACTTCCTTTACTACGTAAAATTAAGTAAAAGTGTGAAAGACCAGTGGATAATTGGGAATTTACTGTAGGTTGGAGAATTTTTTGGGATTTCGGGTTATTTGGGGTTAAATCAGTGTTTCCCAACCTTTTTGAGCTCATCGCCCCCTTCAAGACGCTGACTGACACCTATCGCCTCCCCCCCCCCCCCTTTGTTCCTAGAAAAAAATTTGAGTTGGCGCAAGTGAACATCAATATTATCAAAAATCTAAGTACCTAACTTTAATTTAAAGTAAAATGTTCGCAATAAAGCAATTATAACCAATCACTTTTAAACTAAAAATATTAATAAATAAATAAATGAAATACCTTTTTTCTTTCTTTTACAAAGCGAACTAATAAGCATCTGATGAGTAACATTTAACTAAGATCATCGACTTACTTTTCAAAAAACATTAAGTATATTTTTCAAGAAATTATTTTCTTTTCTACACTATAGAATCTGGGGGAATTAAAATCATTGAAACTTAAAATTTGAAGGAAAATAAATTGGAAATCTGAAAATTCATAAAATTGAATGAATGTCAAAATACTTCCTAGGTCCATCAAGGAGGAAGCTCTTGAACTTTAATTTGTTTCTTTCTTAACTTGTGATTAATTGTCTGAACTCTGAACAACCGGTTTCGTACATGTTTACAATTTCAATTTTCGCTACCCTTTTATTACTACTACTAGCTGCGTAGCCCGGCGTTGCACGGGCTGTAATGTAGTGAAGGCAGTTTGAGAAAACTACTCGCCACCAAGGCGACTCGCCTTTAAAGAAATGAGGAAAGTTTAAACAGTTTACTCGCCGTCAAGGCGGCTAGCCTTTACAGTAGCGAGGAAAGTTTCAATTCACTACTCACCGCCAAGGCAGCTCGCCTTTAAAGTACCAAGGAAAAGTTTAATAAACTACTCCCCGCTAAAGCGGCTCGCTAAAAAGCTTTCCTGCGTCAAAGAATCAATCGAATTATTTGCACATGCTTCCTCAAAAATAAAGACGATGTCAAGTAGCGCATACTTAGCACTCTCCCTAAATAACAAATAAAATTCCTTTCCAAAAAACAATTATTTCCAAACCGCTTTCTTCCTGTAAAATTAATTGCCAAATTCTAAACGAAAAGGTTCTTTTAATATTTGGATCGCAGCCAGAAAAAGTCCCTTCTAAAAACAGCAATTGCAATTTTATTTAAAATCACATTTTCAAAACGGTACCAGAGAAAAAATATGTCATTAATAATTAGAATAAAAACAATTGTTAGAACTTTGTTATAACACGTATTTCAAAATGACAATGGAAAAAAATAACACTCTTTCATTTTAAAAAGTTCAATTTAATTAACGTTTTAATTTAGGGCCGAATTCAAGTGAAACGCCATTGCAGTCGCTTCGAGGCGATCGCATATTGCAACCGTACTGTAAGTCGAATTCAGTGAATTCGTTTCACTTGAATCCAAATTTTGGAATTTGCGATTGCATGGTGAGTTGCGATCGTCCGTGTTTCACTTGAATTCCTGCCTTAAAACGCAACGGAAGAAATAAATATCTTGGAATTTTAAATAGTTCAATAATTTAATTAACGTTTTAATTCAAAATGGCAACGGTAAGAAAAAATGTCTTGGAAGTTTAATCATTTATTAGGCTTAATCGCTTTAAATTTGACTACTTATTAATTGATATCTTCGCTAATTAAAATCGTATAATCATATAGATTGAAACTAATGAAGCCTGAAAAATTACCTATCTATCGGTACCTGGTTCGACTTTCAGTTCATTGGCGTTCAGGAGAAATAAGCGTGACATAGAAAGATAGAAAGAAAGATAGAAAGATAGTTAGAAAGATACTCACTTTTTAATATAAGTAGACTAGCTGCCAGGGCAGCTAGATTAGCTTCCTGCGGCATGTTGATGCATAACGTCCCCCCTCTCTAACTTTTACCTAATTCTGAATTTATATTATTTGATATAATTTAATGTTCATTCGATTTCAAGACATACCACGCACGTGGCCCGGCGTTGCACGGGCACCTCGTGCCCTGAAAGTAGTGAGAAAAAAATTTAAAGAAACTACTCCCCGCCAAGGCGGCTCGCTTACAGGCGCTTCACGCCTTTACTTTTTTCCTATATAAAAAAAATCATTCGAATTATTGAGATGCTTCGCGCCTTCAAGATGGTGAGGAAAGTTTCAGTAAGTTCAGCTCGCTCAAAGGAGAAAAAGCAGACATTGATGCTCAGTTTTTAATATAAGTAGATATCTCTTCAACAAATGAATGTTTCAAAATATTACAAGTAGCTAGCGATAAAAATACTACGTAAGTGGCCCGCTTATGAGTTTCGTGTTTGATTTAGTTAAGCCTTCATTCAAAATTCGCATTATCATTTTTATTACTGTTTCATGGCACCCACGTTTTGCAATGCAACAATGGCTTTCATATTTAATCATTTATTAGGCTTAATCGCTTTAAATTTGACTACTTATTAATTGATATCTTCGCTAATTAAAATCGTATAATTATATGAATTGAAACTAATGAAGCTTGAAAAATTACCTATCTATCGGTACCTGGCTCGACTTTCAGTTCATTGGCGTTCAGGAGAAAGAAGCGTGACATAGAAAGATAGTTAGAAAGAAAGATAGTTAGAAAGAAAGATAGTTAGAAAGAAAGATAGTTAGAAAGATAGTTAGAAAGATACTCAGTTTTTAATATAAGTAGACTAGCTGCCAGGGCAGCTAGATTAGCTTCCTGCGGCATGTTGATGCATAACGTCCCCCCTCTCTAACTTTTACCTCATTCTGAAGTTATATTATTTGATATAATTTAATGTTCATTCGATTTCAAGACATACCACGCACGTGGCCCGGCGTTGCACGGGCACTTCGTGCCCTGAAAGTAGTGAGAAAAAAATTTAAAGAAACTACTCCCCGCCAAGGCGGCTCGCTTACAGGCGCTTCACGCCTTTACTTGTTTCCTATATAAAAAAAATCATTCGAATTATTGAGATGCTTCACGCCTTCAAGATGGTGAGGAAAGTGTCAGTAAGTTCAGCTCGCTCAAAGGAAAAAAGCAGACATAGATACTCAGTTTTTAATATAAGTAGATGGCTCTTCAACAAATGAATGTTTCAAAATATTACCAGTAGCTAGCGATAAAAATTCTACGTAAGTGGCCCGCTTATGAGTTTCGTGTTTGATTTAGTTAAGCCTTCATTCTAAATTCTCATTCTCATTGTTATCACTGTTTCATAGCAACGACGTTTTGCAAAAATGGATTTCATATTTAATCATTTATTAGGCTTAATCGCTTTAAATTTGACTACTTATAAATTGATATCTTCGCTAATTAAAATCGTATAATTATATCAATTGAAACTAATGAAGCCTGAAAAATTACCTATCTATCGGTACCTGGTTCGACTTTCAGGTCATTGGCGTTCAGGAGAAAGAAGCGTGACATAGAAAGATAGTTAGAAAGAAAGATAGTTAGAAAGATACTCAGTTTTTAATATAAGTAGATACCTAAAATTTTTAGGATCAGTTGAGTTTAAAAGAAAAAATTGCTCCAAATATACTTTTGCAATGTGATTATTTATTGTTGGACTGTAATTTGCAGCAATAATTGCATTTAATAAATAATGAAAGACAATATTAAAAATTATTTTTTTGGCGACTTTTTTACAATTTGGCATTCAATTCTATTTCAGTATATTTACTTCTATCTTATTGCGATATTGCAACGTTCTTTCTAAAGTATGTCATTTCGGAAAATGTATTATTTTGTTTTTGAAGTTAGGAAAGAAAACTTTCTTCTTTTAAACTTTGGTAAGATTTCTGTTGGTTTCTGTGAGCAACAAAATTTTTCTTATTTTTTCTTTTGGCTTATTTTTGTGCACCTATCTTTGGGGTTGCATTCGAATGTCCCCAAGGGGGTGATTTACCCCTTTTATGGGATAATCAGGGCTTTCAATGCAGACCAAAGTGATATGAATTGGCGCGACCACTTGGCGATATCTCGCCAAGCTTTTGGTCACCAAGTGTTTGACGCCAATTTGGCGACATATCGCCAAGTTGGCAATAAATTTAGCGAAAAAAAATTTTTTTGGGTTCAATTTGGCGCTATTGGCGATATTTTGCGAAAAATCTACTGAACGATGTTAAAATCGGCGATATTTAGGAGATTAATCATTGTAAAACATTTTTTTGCATTGTTTCGTGGCAAACTAGGGATGCAAATGTTTGAATTGTTATCTTACTCAAGCACTATTTTAGCACTTAAGGCATCTACTAAGAAATTTACACGTAAAAGGAAGTAGTGTAGGGTCCATACCAAATTTTTATATCATACTTTGAAGGAATTATAGTTGAATTATAACTAAAATAGAGTATTTTTTTCTGCTATATCATTTTTTTTACAAATGAACTTTTAATTTTATACCACGGGCAAAGCCGTGCGGGTACCGCTAGTAAATAAATAAATGAAATACCTTTTTTCTTTCTTTTACAAAGCAAACTAATAAGCATCTGATGAGTAACATTTAACTAAGATGATCGACTTACTTTTCAAAAAACATTAAGTACATTTTTCAAGAAATTATTTTCTTTTCTACATATAGAATCTGGGGGAATTAAAATCATTGAAACTTAAAATTTGAAGGAAAATAAATTGGAAATCTGAAAATTCATAAAATTGAATGAATGTCAAAATACTTCCTAGGTCCATCAAGGAGGAAGCTCTTGAACTTTAATTTGTTTCTTTCTTAACTTGTGATTAATTGTCTGAACTCTGAACAACCGGTTTCGTACATGTTTACAATTTCAATTTTCGCTACCCTTTTATTACTACTATTTTCTTTTCTAACCAGGAAAGTACGCGATCATGGAATGATGAATTTTTTTTTAATGAGTACCAATCGAAAGAGCATTGTAAAACATGTTTCTGGACGCACGCGTTTTTGCCCTCGCGCCCCCGTTATCGAAATATAAGGTCCTAAAGTCAGCTAATTTTTTTTTGAAAAATCGCCAATTTTAGCGAGTTATAATGAAACTGGAAGCTGCGGTGCGATTACACTATTTGCATCCAACGGAAAACTTGATTCCCATTTTTGGTCATCTGCAAAGCTTTTGAAAGATGGCTTTACAATAATCTTTTACTTTACCTGTGCGAGTTAAAGCAGAAAGCTACTATCAAGTCTATGACATGGAAAGCAGAAAGCTTTTTAAAGAGGAAAAACAATTTTAAACAACACATCAAAATTAAATTTTATCGTACTATTTGCGATTAAAGCAGGTCCCTTGTTTAAGGGGAGTCCCCCTTGTTAAGGGGCCCTTGTCAACAGGAGGTGACAACTGAACCTCCTGTTTTTTTTTAATTATTTTTTTAGTGTTCGAACAATTCTGTAGTATGGGGGGTGGGGGTATATTTAGGAGTTTTAATTGTAAAAATTGCAAATATAAATTTTTTCAAACCACTTTTCTTTTGGTGGGTCCCCTATAACTCAAAGTGAGTTCCCCTAAACATTTTTGTCAATTGCATTACTGGGTATGTAAGAATGGTCTTTCAAAAAAAAATGCTCAAAATTTAATGAAAATGTGTTCAAATAAAAAAATCAAACAGGAATGCGGTGTTTTTTCTGAGATATTTCGAAAAAAAAATGTTCGTTCGAATCGAGCTTGCTCCTTCAAAAGTTATAAGTGAGGATAGGGGGGAAAATTGAAATTCGAAATTGAATGAAATATTATTCAAATTAAAAAGGCGAGTATGGGAGTGTATTGTCCTCACTGAGATCTTTCGATTAAAAAAAAATCGAATCGGACTATGCACTAAAAAGTTATTGCGGGGGGGGGGGGCATAAAAACTGACCAATCGACAGACTGACAGGTACACAGTTTCCGCAGCTCAAAACCCAACTTTCCTATTTTAAATTTTTCTGTGTATTTAATTATTTTTATCAAGTTGTGCTTTTTCTTCGCTTGAGCGTTTTTTTTTTTTTTTCAGTGCAACCAGGCCTTCTTTCATGATTTTTTTTCACCTATTTTCCACTTTTACAGAGATAAAACTTGTATTAACTTTAAGCTAAAACTTGTATTGATTTACAATTTTGTTAGTATTTTCCTACCCGTTGAACATATAGCAGAACTAGTAAAAGTTATTCTAGTGTTTTTAAACAGTACGAAATTAACACGCAATATGTTTTACATTTACGTTACTTTTCGCTACAGTGACCAATTTGTTTGAACGGCAGGGGTTTTTACAATGAATGCAGACTCTATTAGTATATTTTAAGAATGGAAATAATTATTTCCCTCTACCATTGATGTAATTTCCGACGTGGATATAATTTTGCAGCTATTGATATTTACTAATTCGTTTTCTTTTTAAAATTGTAATTTATTTTTTCTCGATTTCAATTTTAAAAAAATAAATGTTTTTGCTAAGACTGAGCAGATAGTGAAACTTCTTGTATCGATTTTTTTTTCAATAAGAACTGATATCATAATCCATGACAATTTAATTTCTACCCCAAAGATTATTTCTTTCATTTTTTGTACATGAGCTCATATTAGCTGCTTTTCATACTTATTTAATTATCCCGAATTATTCATTTAGAAACACGTGCAATATATTTTAACGTATAATAATTAATACATACAACTTAGTTAAGTAAAAAAATTTCAAATAACTAAAATTCTAAAATGTATTGTTATCAATCGTAAAAAGAAAAAACTTTAACTTCTTTGTAAAGTTTTCGCTCCTCTGGATCAAGCTCTCTGCTTTCCACATCATAGTCTTGACCAGCATTCTTTATTTTAGCTCATACAAGTAAAGGGTTAACGTAAAACATCTTACTTTCTTTACAAATGACCAAACATTGAAACGATGCGATGCCAAGCAAGCAGCGGAAGGGAGAATCTGGAGCTAGCTTCAATTTCTTGCCAAATCTTCATATTTGGCTCATTTTCGGCCGACTTTAAGACCCCTTATCTCGAAAACGAGGGGACGAGGGCACTTGATCTTTGGGTCAAAGACATGTCTCAGAATGCTCTTTCGAATGGTACCATTTTTAACTTTTTTCATTATTAATTAAGTCGAGTACTTTCCTGGTAAGTATTCATCGTCCCTCAAGAATTTATCGCCCCTTTGAGGAGGCAACCCCCCGCCGCCCCCCCCCCCCTTCCTGGTTGGGATCCCTTGGGTGAAATGGACAAAAATTCTATTGGTACACAGTTGATCTACCAGATGCGAAGTAATTGGTTCCGACTAATTTTACTTGTCATTTGGAATTTGGAAATAAAAATTAAAATATTGGATGTAAATAGTATTAAAGTGCTCATTTTCTTTCGAATTTTATGACATTTTTGTGCAAATGATTGACTTTCAAAATCAAATCCGAAAACTCAAAAATTTAAAGCTTCGCCTGTTCTACTCTACGTGAATATACAATACACTTTTGGTGGCTCTTAGAGTTTGAGATTATACTCTAAGTTAAAAAATGAATGAAAAAACAAAGCCCCCCCCCCTACTATAAACAATTACTAAAAGATTCCACAGTTTTTTTTTTTTTTGCGTTAAAACTTATTTAAAAATAATAATAATAATTTATCACAATATTAAAACTGTTTTCTCCCTGAACTATTTAGAAAGTTAAAGAAGAAGATCTAGACTTACGTCTTATTCCAAGTAATGACGCCTGTCGTTTTGAACTGCCTGTGGACATGACAAGACTAAAAGGTATATTTTTTTAATGATATACGTTTTTTTCTTTTTACCCTTTTATTTTTGACCCTTTTAGCTTGTTTCTTCTTTTTTCGTCTAAAATGTTTAAAAAAAAACAATAATAAATTCTCGCCCTTTAACCCGTGCACTTTTGTAAAGATAATTGTTGCAAATTAAACATCAGATCTATTACTGATTTAAAACGAAACTTAAATTTTAACATAAACTCATCAAACTATAGCTTAATGTTTCAAGGAAACTTCGCAATAATAAATTACTTTCACGCTCAAAACGCAGAATCAAACCTGGCTCCAGTCGGTGGAATTTCAAAATGCATAAGATCGACAGAGTCAATGTGGTGTGATTACGAGCCATGTCAAAGATCCGTGGAGTACTAGTTTGGCATGTGCAGTTTCACATCAAATAGAGCCCCCATCTGGTGGGGAAACTGGGCGCCAAAATTCTCGTGGCAATGGCACCGCTGATAATGGTGTCACAGAAGAATGATTATCGGCTTCAGAGAACGATCGAGGTCTGCAAATGGTTTGTAGCCAATTCGCAGCCCCGTTTGAAACAAACAATAAATTAAATAGAAATAGTGTACATTAAAAAAAAAGCAGAAAAATAAGTTAAAAACAAAAATGAGCAAGAATACTGCGGAGACACGTGTTTTGCGCTACAAGGAACGCCTTTATCAATGCAAAACATTGTGAGCTCATCGATGCACAGAGCGAAGTTATTAATAGAGTAAAATCTGAAAAACATTTCGAAATGACTACTTAAATACAGTGTGTTAAATACAGAAAATATTTTTCTTTTTGCGCATTTTGAGCCTTGAGAAAATACAAATTATTTAATATATCTTTCATTCGTTAGCCAGCCTCTTTTAACTAGTTGAAAAGTGAGTTTAAACCATACCAATCATTATAGTCCGGGAGCTAACTGTCAAAAATCAATGGAATACTGCAAATCGTGATAAGAAGATGCCACTTGGTAGGAATGTTGCTAATGGCTATATAATGAAATTAAGACCCAGAGGCACTTTCAAAAACCGTTTTAATCCAAGATGGAGGCGTTTTTCAAAATGGCGGCCTATGCTACTGCTTTTGCAATTTAACTCACACAAAAGAGGTTTTTATATCAAATTATATGTTCTTCAGGCCAAGGATTTCATTTAGTATGTTGAAAAAAGGCTAAATGATCATTTTGATGTTTATTTTTTTATTTATTTTTAAGAATTATATTCTTTACGAGAAGACTACATGTAGTATCCAAAATCTTTTAGAAAGTTAGCGAAATTGCGACCGAAGAAAATAAACTGGGAAACCTGGTGCGGTGGTAACCTAACCATGCTCAAATTAGTCTCCTAAGAACTCCACACACATCCCCAGGAGATGTGTGTGGGAGATCTCCCACACACATCTCCTAAAACTCCACCATAGATTAAATATTTCAAAACTCAAATGTATCATCTGAAAGCTCTTTAAAAGAGCTATTTAAAAAGATTTAATTTTTCTTTCTAAGGTCAAGGGCCCACCTGTGATGACGTCATCAAATGGCCGCTCTTACATGTAAATACGTTCGTTTAACTGCTTAAAACTCCATCATAGATTGAAATATTGCAAAATTCAAATACATCATCTGAAAACTCTTTAAAAGAGCTATTTAGAAAGCTGTAATTTTTCTTTCTAAGGTCAAGAGCCCACCTGTGATGCAAAATCAAAATGGCTGCTTTTACAGGTAAATACGTTTGTTTAACTCCCCCTAAAACTCCATCATAGATTAAATATTTCAAAACTCAAATATATCATCTGAAAGCTCTTTAAAAGAGCTATTTAAAAAAATTTAATTTTTCTTTCTAAGGTCAAGGGCCCACCTGTGATGACGTCATCAAAATGGCCGCTTTTACAGGTAAATATTTTTGTTATACATTTTCAAATTAAAATTGTTATAACTTTTCAACTATTTGTCTTAGAAAATAAAACCAAGCGCAATAAAATAGCTCTTTTAAAGCGCTTTTGGATAATATCTTTCAGTTTTGCAATATTTAAATCTCTGATGGAGTTTTAAACAGTTACATGAGCGCATTTACCTGTAAAAGCGGCCATTTTGATGACGTCATCACAGGTTCGCCCTTGACCTCAAAAGGAAAAATTAAATCTTTCTAAATAGATCTTTTAAAGCGCTTTCAGATGATATATTTGAATTTTGAAATATTTAAATCTATGATGGAGTTTTAGGGGGAGTTAAACAAACGTATTTACATGTAAAAGCGGCCATTTTGATGACGTCATTACAGGTGGGACCTTGACCTCAGAAAGAAAAATTAAATCTTTCCAAATAGCTCTTTCAAAGAGCTTTCAAATGATACATTTGAGTTTTGCAATATTTCAATCTATGATGGAGTTTTAAGCAATTAAACGAACGTATTTACCTGTAAAAGTGGCCATCTTGATGACGTCATCAAGGGAGTTCATGACCCCTGATTAAGTGTCTCCCGGCGGTTTTTTGTTCTTATATATGTACATAAGCTCTGTACCAAATTTCACACTGGTATCCGGAAGTGAAATATTTCGGCTGTTTTTGTCGCTAACTCCACAGACTAAACGGGCCTTCTCGGAATGCTTCTAACAATAAGAACACCGCTGGGAGATGTGTGTAGAGTTCTTAAGAGACTAATTTGAGCATGGTTAGGTTACCACCGCACCAGGTTTCCCAGTTTATTTTCTTCGGTCGCAATTTGGCTACCTTTCTAAAAGATTTTGGATACTACATGTAGTCTTCTCGTAAAGAATATAATTCTTAAAAATAAATAAAAAAATAAACATCAAAATGAACATTTAGCTTTTTTTCAACATACTAAATGAAATCCTTGGCCTGAAAAACATATAATTTGATATAAAAACCTATTTTGTGTGAGTTAAATTGCAAAAGCAGTAGCATAGGCCGCCATTTTGAAAAACGCCGCCATCTTGGATTAAAACGGTTTTTGAAAGTTCCTCTGAGTCTTAATTTCAATGTATAGCCCTAAACAACATTCCCACCAAGTGGCATCTTCTTATCACGATTTGCAGTTTTCCAACAGTTAGCTCCCGGGCTATTAGTGTTATCGCACATGTTGACACAAAACTGAAGAAAAACTCTTTAAGTAATGGCTGTTCAGTCTCAGTCATCCAGAATAAAAAAAAATTTTTTTGAACAACTTAAAATTAATTACTATTAGCCTGGTTTGAAATTGTCCTGCCACTTTCGGTAACTTTGAACTGCGTGAGAAATTCGATGTAAAATAAATTGTTTCTATGGCATGCAGTGCAGCTTTGGCCCTAAATGTTTCAAAACTCTCCTTCCGTACTTCATAGTACCACTAGATCAAGGTTTCTATAATTTACTAGCTGCCAGGGCAGCTAGATTAGCTTCCTGCGGCATGTTGATGCATAACGTCCCCCCTCTCTAACTTTTACCTCATTCTGAAGTTATAATTATTTGATATAATTTAATGTTCATTCGATTTCAAGACATACCACGCACGTGGCCCGGCGTTGCACGGGCACTTCGTGCCCTGAAAGTAGTGAGAAAAAATTTTAAAGAAACTACTCCCCGCCAAGGCGGCTCGCTTACAGGCGCTTCACGCCTTTATTTTTTTCCTATATAAAAAAAATCATTCGAATTATTGAGATGCTTCACGCCTTCAAGATGGTGAGGAAAGTTACTCAGTTTTTAATATAAGTAGATGGCTCTTCAACAAAGAAATGTTTCAAAATATTACCAGTAGCTAGCGATAAAAATTCTACGTAAGTGGCCCGCTTATGAGTTTCGTGTTTGATTTAGTTAAGCCTTCATTCAAAATTCTCATTATCATTTTTATTACTGTTTCATGGCAACCACGTTTTGCAATGCAAAAATGGATTTCATATTTAATCATTTATTATAGTCCGAGAGCCAGTAACAGATATATATGACCAAGTTCCTCTCAAGTGATAATTAGTAAAACGCAGCAGAAAATCGAACTATGAAGCCTCGTGAATGTCAGCTGAGGCTCGGTGGGGGGGATAAGCAGTTGGAACCTCCCACGCTTGAAGAAAAAAAAAAAAAAATTCAGTCATTTCCTCTCGCCTAAAAATTTACCAGATGATAGCTTATATGTAACTATTGATAAATATATGCGTCAGCTGGCTGTATCTCAGTGGAAAAATTGTCAGCTGATACTTTGAAGGTCGTTACGTAGAAGTTAGCTAGAAGCATTTACTGACTACACTGTTGACAAAAAAAAACCTTGAAAATGCTTCTGGTATTTTGAAGGCTGATTCTTATGTAAAATGACCCCCTGAATCCGAATATGACCCCCGTTTTCCTCCATCACGTCCCATTTTTTTTTTTAAAACGCCCCCCTTTTTTTTTCATTTTTCCTTAGTTTCAGGGCTATTATATTTTTTTTGGAGGGGAAAGGAGCCTTATACTCACCAATAAATTTTTTTGAAGGTCAAGAGAGACTCAAAGTTTAAAATCATGAGCACCGAGAAAAAAATCGGGGAACTTGGGGGGGGGGGGGGGGGGGGGCGTGGCCCCCCAAAATATTTGAAAAATCACCAAAAACGATCTTTTTATTCTAGTTTCTTTAAAAAGACCTTTAAAACATTTTTTTCGGTGCAGAACCAGAGTATAGGATCCGCTCCTATGGCTCCTGGGTCAGAAAAAATTTTCACGCTGTAAAATTTTTAAAAAAAAATAAAATAATGCTTTAAAAATCGCACTTTGCACTCGAGTTTTAAAGCAGGTCTTCAGCCAAAAAAAAAAAAAAAATTGTGGCTGATTCTTATGTCAAATGACTCCCTATTTCCAAATATGACCTCAGTTTCGCCCTCCACCCCCTCTTTCCAGAGAGTCCCCCCCCCAATTCAGAGTCATTTTACTAATTCGGAGGGAAAAGTACATTACGTAACCCGTTAACATAATTCTAAAAGGCAACAGAGGTTCAAAGTTCAAAATCATGTACATGTGTACCAAAAATATAAACTATGGCGGTGTACCCCTCCCCCCCCAAAAAAAAAATCTTCTTTTCTTGTTTTTCTAAGAGACAGTTTAAATCTTTTTTTTTTTTTTTTTTGTGAAAAATCAGAGTATTGAATTTTCTTTTCTTTTTTTTGGGGGTGAGGGGGAGGTATACCGCCCTAGTTTATATTTTTGGTACACATGTACATGATTTTGAACTTTGAACCTCTGTTGCCTTTTAGAATTATGTTAACGGTTACGTAATGTACTTTTCCCTCCGAATTAGTAAAATGACTCTGAATTGGGGGGGGGGGACTCTCTGGAAAGAGGGGTGGAGGGGGAAACTGAGGTCATATTTGGAAATAGGGGTCATTTGACATAAGAATCAGCCACAATTTTGTTTTTTTTTGGCTGAAGACCTCCTTTAAAACTCGAGTGCAAAGTACGATTTTTAAAGCATTATTTTATTTTTTTTTTTAATTTTACAGCTTGAAAATTTTTTCTGACCCAGGAGCCATAGGAACGGATCCTATACTCTGGTTCTGCACCGAAAAAAATGTTTTAAAGGTCTTTTTAAAGAAACTAGAATAAAAAGATCGTATTTGGTGATTTTTCAAATATTTTGGGGGCCACGCCCCCCCCCCCCCCCCCCAAGTTCCCGATTTTTTTCTCGGTGCTCATGATTTTAAACTTTGAGTCTCTCTTGACCTTCAAAAAAATTATTGGTGAGTATAAGGCTCCTTTCCCTCCAAAAAAAATATAATAGCCTGAAACTAAGGAAAAATGAAAAAAAAGGGGGCGTTTTAAAAAAAAAAATGGGACGTGATGGAGGAAAACGGGGTCATATTCGGATTCAGGGGTCATTTTACATAAGAATCAGCCTTCAAAATACCAGAAGCATTTTCAAGGTTTTTTTTTGTCAACAGTGTAGTCAGTAAATGCTTCTAGCTAACTTCTACGTAACGACCTTCAAAGTATCAGCTGACAATTTTCCACCGAGATACAGCAGCTGACGTATATATTTATCAATAGTTACATATAAGCTATCATCTGGTAAATTTTTAGGCGAGAGGAAATGACTGAATTTTTTTTTTTTCTTCAAGCGTGGGAGGTTCCAACTACTCATCCCCCCACTGTGCCGCAGCTGACGGTCATAGGGCTTTATGATACTGTTGTCTGATGCGTATGGCCAATTATCTATCGAGAGGAAATAATTAACCAAATTTTCACCTGGCTCTCGGACTATTAGGCTTAATCGCTTTAAATTTGACTACTTATTAATTGATATCTTCGCTAATTAAAATCGTATAATTATATAAATTGAAACTAATGAAGCTTGAAAAATTACCTATCTATCGGTACCTGGTTCGACTTTCAGTTCATTGGCGTTCAGGAGAAATAAGCGTGACATAGAAAGATAGAAAGAAAGATAGAAAGAAAGATAGAAAGATAGTTAGAAAGATACTCAGTTTTTAATATAAGTAGATTATTATATTGTATAGAATTTCACAATGGCAGCAAGAGATATTTTAATAATTTTTTTCTACTATTAAAAGTAGCTTCCGAACAGGAGCTTCAGAAACAATGGTTTAGAGCAGTGCGCAGTAGGGTGTATCATGATTTTTTTTTTTTGGAAATTCAAAATTTCAAGTTGATAAAAAGTTGTCACTATATTCATAGTTACAAAAAAAAATAATTTTGATATTGAAAAATATAATTGAAAAATATATATATAAATGCCGGGATTACCTTAAAGTTTCAAGTTTTCTAGTAAAAACGGTGATTAAAAAAAAAAAATGTGTCAAATGAAAATAATTATTTAAGTGCAAAACGGACTACTTACGGAGTAATCTGGCAATAAAAAATGTATTGGAGCTAAAATTTGACTTTTAGGTTTCCAGAAATAGTTATGAAAAACCTCACATTTTCGCTAGTCAGTCATATTTTTAGGATATTTACCCATCCTGCAGAATATTTTTTATTATTGTATTAATTGTGATAGTACAAACATTGAAGTACAGCGCTTTGAAATAGTGAGATTGGTCAATTTTTCCACTAAAATAATTATTTTTCTTTACACATTATTTATATGGGTCATTCCGACGAAAATGGTACAAATCATGTCTGAAACTCTTTACTTAAGATTATCAATTTAAATAATTTCCACCAACTAATCGTATTTTTTTTATTGAGTTTCCATTTATTTGTGTATAATGAAGTGTAAATAACTAGTACATGACTCATTTATGAAAGGATTTTAAATATTTTGATCACTTTGTTTAACAGAGTGGACATATAACAGAGGACAAAAAAGCCTTTAAAAATATCTGTATAATCACAAAGAAAAGTTAGAATCACAGAACAAGCATAAAGTGGGATAAACAGCCTAAAACTGTAAGTCTGTCTGCAATTTCAAGAAAAAAATCTATTTTTTTCATCATGAAATTGGCTCTAACAGAGTGGACATCCAACAGTTCAAATTAACTATCATAAGAAAAGAACTAGGCCCACCCTGGTTGTTGACTACATAATATTCAATGTAGGAAGCTAATCACGGCAGTTATACTACCTATATTTTTTTTAAAATATAACAGATTGAATGCAATTGTTTATTTTATTTTCAAAAGGCATATAACAGAGTGGACAATTCGAAACATAGAAAATCTAGGGACATGGATAAATAATAGTGTTTTTTGGGGAATTTTTTTTTTTTTTTTCATTTGCGTAATAATCTACAGAAATGGTGTCAGAAGCATCGCTTGTGCAGTGCAGTGTAATTTATTTTGTTGTTACATTTCAGTTTAATTTTAAATCACATTCAAAATTCTAGCAATTAAGCTGGGACACGTCATTTTCTCCTTCTTCTGACAAAGATGATTTTTTTTTACG